>CM034350.1:3885490-3920931 GCA_019925275.1 Mytilus edulis
GTGTCTGAAATGAGAAGATGTATTCTTTGTAGAAAGTACCTGTTTACATTTTTTTTTTCAATTTAAATAATTTACCTATAAATTGCTTTAAACTAATTTTCTCTATCGAATCAATCAACATTATTTGTCTTTCCGATGATACCTCCTTTTTTTTTTTACTTTTTCGGCTTTGCAGGTATCTCCAACTAATGCGGGGTTCACACATTGCCGATTATTGCTCCCGTTTTAGATCAGACAGCGATAAGACACGAAAGGTGAAAAAGTCGGATTACTATCCTCAATTATCTGGAATGTCCTATCATTGTCTGAACGCAGTCATTTAAGTTCTTAACAGATTCCTACTGGTCGGGAATGGTCCGTATAGTTTGGCGAAGCACCCCGACAGTTAGGTGCGTCCTGTAACATTCGGGGAAACTCAGCCGATTTTGTCTAGTCGGATTACAAGCGTGACTATGTCGTGACAGATTCTGCTGTATCGGATCAAAATCCTAACAATGTTCTGTATATTCTGGACGGTGTCCTGTGGAACGGGCATGAGTAAATTTTCATTGCTGTAAAAATGTTTTGCCGATTGAGTCCAGATGGCATTCAGATCTTGTCGATTGCGAACCGTTTTTGCCGAAACCGTCCCGGAACAGTCCCGTTATTAATACGAAATTCGTCAATGATACCCACGTCAGAGTCCCGACAATTACAGAATACAAAACGACTGAGACCAGACAAAGCCGTTTGCAATGCGATAGAGCGGACCGTGATAGGATTGCGTACCGACAGTACCTGATTATCCCGAATATGGCGACAGTTTTCAAACGGATAACTTCCGTCAATGTCGGTTCACTGTCTGGTCACTGTCTGGTCTCTGTCGGATTACATTCGGTAAAATCGGGACGCAGTCGTGACAGACTCGGTCGAATTTTACAATGCGAAAGATACAAATCGGATTAGAATCGGATTGAAAACGGGGTTATCGGGATAAATTCGCTTGGAAACGGTTGAATATCGATGCTTCCTGAACAATATCTGATTGTTGTCGTGATAAGATATTTTTTTTTACAAATTTTAATTAAAGTTTGAATTTCCATCCACGATTCATAGGATCTTGATCAGACTTTTGACAAATTTTAATCGGGAATGGTCCCGTCAAGGACGGCAGTAAAAATCTTGAATGTGTGACCCCAGCTTAAGGGTAAAATAAAATGTTGCTTGTAACGGAACCAATTGAGGTCGAATTATTTTCTTGCAAGACACATATGCACCAGCGATGCTTTATAAACTTAATTTTACAAAACTTCGCCAAACTGGCAATGAAAGTAAATAATTATAGCAAATTTCCCTCTTATATAATTTTACGAAATTGTGATATTTATATTTGAAATCAACAAACGCATCTTTTATTTTTTTGTCCAAATCGTAGCCATTATTTCTTTCACTTCAACTCTCGGTATGTCCGTCCTATATCATTGGTTTCATTTACCTTGTATAGATTTATAAACTCAGTTTTTTGTTTCTCGGTTATATACTTTTAGTTTGGTAACTTTTGCTATAAAAAGTAAAATCACAAAATACTGAACTCAGAGGAAAATCAATTCGGAAAGTCCATAATCACATGGCAAAATCAAATAACAAAACGCATCAAAAACGAATGGACAAGAACTGTCATATTCCTGACTTGTAAAGCATTGATAAAAAGCTGTTCTTTTGATAACTGAATACATTTGATTATGATTAATAATAACTTACTTTGAGTCGGGAACTTCAAACCAAAGACGAGCTGCTACAAAATGGAAACCACACAGTCAACCACATGACCATATTGCAATTTAAGAATTAACACGGGAGGGTGTGTTTCATCTTCTTATGACAAATACGGACATAAATGTCGATAAAAATCATTTCATTCAATATCCAAACCAATCAGAATAATTAAAAGATGACCTGCCGACCTCTGTCTTGTTAATTCTTAGTAATACGGATTCACCGACATACATTGTGGTTACAACAGACGCATGTAGGTGTACCAGAACTAGTTAATACTTGTGTTTGGGGGGCAATACATGATGACATCTTTTGATGCGACACTGGCCTTGAAAGTACAACATTTTTGTACGTGAAATTCGAATTTATATCTTCCATATGGAATAACAATTAAACACATTAATTCTAATATGATTTAAGTCTTCCAATTATGCCCATATGTCTAATTAGAATAAGATATAGTCACGTTTTAATTGTAGTAAAGTTCTGGGTTTTTTGTAAAGTTTTAATAAAACATGAATTTAATATTCCGAAATGATTGTGAGGTAAAAGGTGATATAGTAATAAGTTGTGCCAAATACGGCTAAGGTAATCTATTCCTGAGATAAGAAAATCCTTAGTTTTTCGAAAAATTCAATGTTTTGTAACAGGAAATTTATAAAAATGACCATATAATTGATATTCAGGTCAGCACCGAAGTGCTGACGACTGGGCTAGTGATACCCTGGGGACGAAACGTGCACCAGCAGTGATATCGACCCAGTGGAGTAAAAAGTAATCAAAGGTACCAGGATTTTAATTTAATATGCCAGACACGCGTTTCGTCTATACACAAGACTCATCAGTGACGCTCATATTACAATAGTTATAAAGCCAAACAAGTACAGAGCTGAAGAGCATTGAGGACCCAAAATTCCAAAAAGTTGTGCCAAATACGGCTAAGGTAATCTATTCCTGAAATAAGAAAATCCTTAGTTTTTCGAAAAATTCAAAGTTTTGTAAAAGGAAATTTATAAAAATGACCATATAATTGATATTCATGTCAACACCGAAGTGCTGACGACTGGGCTGGTGATACCAGTGGAGTAAAAAGTAATCAAAGGTACCAGGATTATTATTTTTATACGCCAGACGCGCGTTTCGTCTACATAAGACTCATCGGTGACGCTCAGATCACAATAGTAAGTGAACTTGAAATTAAAGATACTACCGACACAGATAAATCTGCTTCATATTTAGACCTTTTTCTCGAAATGACTACTGATGGTAGGTTGAATACCAAAATTTTTGACAAACGCTATGATTTTAATTTTCCTATAGTCAATTTTCCATTTCTGTGTAGCAATATCCCAGCGGCACCAGTATATGGATTATATGTGTCTCAATTGATACGTTACTCTAGAGCTAGCTCAAAGTACGTTGATTTTGTTGAACGAGGAATACTGCTTTCTCAAAAGTTGCGAAGACAGGGCTATGAATC
Organism: Mytilus edulis; assembly: GCA_019925275.1. Taxonomy (NCBI): domain Eukaryota; kingdom Metazoa; phylum Mollusca; class Bivalvia; order Mytilida; family Mytilidae; genus Mytilus; species Mytilus edulis. Next base: position 3,888,726 of record CM034350.1, read on the forward strand.
CATTAAATTAAGGTCATCACTCAAGAAATTTTACGGTCGCCATCATGAGCTGATAGGCCATTATGACAAAAGTGTGTCAGAAATCATATCTGATATTCTTCCTCAGTCATAACCTTCCATATTTCCGAACTGAACAAAGAAATAACACGACGGGTGTCGTATACGGTGCAGGAAATGCTTACCTTTCCGGAGCACCTGATTTCACTCCCGGGTTTTAGTGGAGTTCGTGTTTCTTATTTATTATTTATAACTGTTGATGTAAATGTCCTTTTTTTTCGTTTTTTTGAGTCTTTGTTTACTACTTAGTTTTGATTGTTATTGTCTTATAAAGCCAAACAATTACAAAGTTGAAGAGCATTTAGGACCCAAAATTCCAAAAGGTTGTGCCAAAAACGGCTAAGGTAATCCTGGGATAAGAAAATCCTTAGTTTTTCGAAAAATTCAAAGTTTTGTAACAGGAAATTTATAAAAATAAAAAATAAAAAACGCTAAAGTGCTGACTACTGGGCTGGTGATACCCTCGGGGACGAAACGTCCATCAGCAGTAGCATCCACCAAGTGGTGTAAATAGTGATCAAAGGTACCAGGGTTTTATTTTAATACACCAGATGCACGTTTCGTCTACATAAGACTCATCAGTGACGCTCAGATCAAAATAGTTATAAAGCAAAACAATTACAGATATATTTGGAATTATGTTTTCATACAGGCTCCTGATAGAAGACTCTCTTGCAATCACCTTTGATATGAAAAAATAAATAGTCATGTGTATGAGAAGAATTTTATCATCGTAATCAGGAAACTAAATTAAAAAAAAACCCGCGAAACTTTAAAATGAATTCAAATATAACGAATAGTTTTATCGTTTTTAGATGATTATGCCACAGTAGATATGGGATATATTATGCGTAATGATTTGCACATTTACCATGATTTACGGGGCGCCGAATGGGACTCTTGTGGTTTTGTACTCAAAATTCAATTTTGTACGGACAAAAGTGACTTTTGTTCAACAAAAATAAGTTCAGTTTAACAAAATTTGTATCATACTACAAATTTAAAATTTTGTCATACAAAATTATCTATCAGCGGACAAAAGTCACTTTTGTCATGACAAAATTCATTTTTGTTACACAGACTTGAATTTTGTTACCTAATTTGAAAATTGGGCGACAAAAGTCAATTTTGTATTCAAATTAGTTTAGTTTGGTTTCTGTGAACTAATTTGCATACAAAATCGACTTTTGTTACACAAAATTGACAAAAATGAATTTTGTCTCAACAAAATTGACAAAATTGACTTTTGTCTCAACAAAATTGACAAAATTGAATTTTGTCTCAACAAAATTGACTAAATTGACTTTTGTCTCAACAAAATTGACTTTTGTCTCAACAAAATTGACAAAATTGACTTTTGTGAGACAAAATTGACTTTTGTCTCAACAAAATTGACTTTTGTCTCACGAAAGTCAATTTTGTCTCATAAAAGTCAATTTTGTCGTCACAAAAATGAATTTTGTCGTCACAAAAATGAATTTTGTCGTCACAAAATTGACTTTTGTCTCAACAAAATTGACAAAATTGACTTTTGTCTCAACAAAATTAACAAAATTGACTTTTGTCTCAACAAAATTAACAAAATTGACTTTTGTCTCAACAAAATTAACAAAATTGACTTTTGTCTCAACAAAATTGATTTTTGTCTCAACAAAATTGACAGAATTGACTTTTGTCTCAACAAAATTAACAAAATTGACAAAATTGAATTTTGTCTCACAAAATTGAATTTTGTCTCACAAAAGTTAATTTTGTCTCACAAAAGTCAATTTTGTCTCACAAAATTGAATCTTACCTCACACAATTGACTTTTGTGATTTAATTTCCATATCAGGTAACAAAAGTCAATTTTGTATGCAATACCTTTTAGACAAAATTGACTTTTGTCATGACAAATATGAATTTTGTCTACAAAAATGAATTTTGTCATGACAAAAATGAATTTTGTCTACACAAATGAATTTTGTCATCACAAAATTGAAGTTCTCACAAAACAAGTCTGTAGCACATAGTTTTGTAAGACAAAAATGATTTTGTTATGACAGAATTGAATTTTGTACAAAACCACAAGAGTCCCATTCGGCGCCCCGTATGATTCACTATTAAGGACAAAGTATTACTGGACGAGAATTGGATGAGTACCGCATGCATTAGGAAGAATATGGCATGTATAAAGGCGAGTATAGCAAGCATAAAGGCGAGTATCGCACGCATAAAGGCGAGTATCGTACGCATCAAGACGAGTAACGCATACAGCAGGACGAGTATGGCATAAATCAGAGAAATTATTACATGCATCAGGACGCGTATCGGATATCAGGATGAAAATTGCACGCATCGAGCAACACACTAAGTACACTCTATTTGTTATGAATCTGTAGCCAGTAAACGGATGTTATATCATATGACAAGGTGTAGACAGGCACACATACTTTATTTACGTCCACTGTATCTTTAACTTTTTGGATTCGAGCGTCACTGATGAGTCTTTTGTAGACGAAACGCGCGTCTGGCGTAAATACAACATTTAATCCTGGTATCTATGATGAGTTCATTTACAGCCACTGGGTCGATGACACTGCTGGTGGAGTTTTAATTCCCCGAGGGTATCACCAGCCCAGTAGTCAGCACTTCTATGCTCTGCTGACATGAATTATCCTGAGATCACCACTAGTTTTTGGTGGGGTTCGTGTTGTTTATTCTTTAGTTTTCTATGTTGTATCATGTGTACTTTTGTTTTTCTGTTTGTCCTTTTCATTTTTAGCAATGGTGTTGCCAGTTTATTTTCGATTTATGAGTTTGACTGTTCCTCTGGCATCTTTCGTCCCTCTTTTATCATTGATATGGTCATATTTATGAATTAACTGTTTACAAAACTTTTAAATTTTTGAATTACTGTTAAAGGCTTTTATACATCAAGAATAGATTACCATAGCTGTATTTGGTAAAACCTTTAGGACTTTTGGTCCTCAATGCTCTTCAATTTCGTACTTTATTTGGCCTTTTTAACCTTTTTGGATTCGAGCGTCACTGATGAGTATTGTGTAGACGAAACGCGCGTCTGGTGTAAATACAAAATTTAAACCTGGTTTATATGATGATTTTATTTACAACCACTGGGTCGATGCCACTGCTGGTGGAGTTTTAATTCCCAGAGGGTATCACCAGCCCTGTAGTCAGCACAGAAAAGTATACTGATATTATATCATATGACAAGGTTTAAACATAAAAACAAACTTTATTTACCTACTACACTGTATTTGTTATGAGTTTGTATACCGATATTGTTGCTCTCCTTTTACCAGAAAAAAAAACGTAAATGTTAGAAGAGTCATGAATTTGGAGGCTTAAGAAAAAAAATTCAAATAACAATGTAAGAGTAACAGCTATTTATTCATGAAGTGTAACTGTCCGGTGTCTTCTTGGACGACCAATGGTTGATGTTATCTGCAAAAATATATATGAATGATAAATATAATAAACAAGTAAATCGGTCTTTGGCGCAGTCTTATAGGTCAACAGTATATCTGAAAACACACGTTAGGATCTCTGCTTTCTAGAGACTGAAAATGTTCATGAACTTACTTTAGTTAACTTTAAATCATTTCCGAAATGACATCAGTATAGTTATCTCGAATGTTTCTCTTACTCGCCATATCATTTATGCAGCATTACTTTTATCGTAGATGTATTCCTACAGCTTAAGTTTTATTTTGCTGAAATAAAATATGTGCCTATGTTCTATAAAATATGCTTGTCTTTGAAGTTCGCGGTGTCGATTTTTTTACAGCAGTAATATTTTCAAGTGTGAAAATTGTTTCTAGTTTTGTATTAAAATTACACAGCTCTGATTGCTTGTTCGGATTTGGCTTGTCTTTTTTGATTAAGTCAGCTTAAGAATTTTTGTCAACTATCTACTTAGTGTATGAAGTAAGTATTTATAAATACACATTACATTGCGTAATAACATAAAACAACACGTACCCCCTCGTTTAGGTAACATAAACACTTGGTCATAAGAACGTTATAAGGTTAAACAACACGTACCTTCGTTAAGGTAACATAAATACTTGTCATAAGAACGTAATAATATTAAACAACACGTACCCCTCGTTAAGGTAACATCAACACTTGTCATAAGAACGTTATAATGTTAAACAACATGTACCCTCGTTAAGGTAACATATATACTTGTCATAAGAACGTAATAATATTAAACAACACGTACCCCTCGTAAAGGTAACATAAACACTTGTCATAAGAACGTTATAATATTAAACAACACGTACCTTCGTTAAGGTAACATAAACACTTGTCATAAGAACGTAATAATATTATACAACACGTACCCCTCGTTAAGGTAACATAAACACTTGTCATAAGAACGTAATACTATTAAACAACACGTACCCCTCGTTAAGGTAACATAAATACTTGTCATAGGAACGTTATAATGTTAAAAACACATACCTTTGTTAAGGTAACATAAATACTTGTCATAAGAACGTAATAATGTTAAACAACACATACCCCTCGTTAAGGTAACATAAACACTTGTCACAAGAACGAAATAATATTAAACAACACGTACCTTCGTTAAGGTAACATAAATACTTGTCATAGGAACGTTATAATGTTAAAAACACGTACCTTCGTTAAGCTTACATAAATACTTGTTATAAGAACGTAATGATATTAAACAACACGTACCCCTCTTTAAGGTAACATAAACACTTGTCATAAGAACATAATAATATTAAACAACACGTACCCCTCGTTAAGGTAACATAAATACTTGTCATAAGAACATAATAATGTTAAACAACACGCATCCATCGTTAACGTAACATAAACACTTGTTGTATAAACATATAAGTACGTAATAACGTTAAACAACACGTACCCCTCGTTAAGGTAACATAAACACTTGTCATAAGAACATAATAATGTTAAACAACACGTACCCCTTGTTAAGGTAACATAAACACTTGTCATAAGAACATAATAATTTTAAACAACACGTACCCCTTGGTTAAGGTAACATAAACATTTGTCATGAGAGCGTGATAATGTTAAACAACACGTACCCTTTGTTAAGGTAACATAAACACTTGTCATACGAACGTAATAATGTTAATGCCCGCGTCACACTGTCCCGATTTTTACGCCGATGGCAACACGATAATGGAAATTTTCAAAATCGGGACTGATCGTATCCAGATCGGGCTATTCGTAGTGCCATCTTTAACCATCGTAGAACCATCGGCCACTTTTTCTAGACTTCGGGGACAACTTCGGGAAGAGTTCTAAATTTTTTAACATGTTAAAAAATCCCCGAAGGTGCGTCCGATGTTGAGGGGTTCGTATTGAGTTCGTATCACCATCCTCACCATCGTAATGTCACCGGGAATGCATCTTTGCACATCGTATTGCATTCGTGTTTCCATCGTTTCCATCGGGCAGTTTTGACATTAAGATGTCTACACGAATGAATCACGAAGATACCCGAAGGTCTTACGATGGCAACACGACTTCGTGAAGACCTCGTAATCCTGTCGTGTTGCCATCGAATAAAAGTACGAAGGCGACAAGATGGAACTACGACGGCAATAAATCCAGCTAAATGTAAGTTAATGTTCGCGCTAAAATACATTTAAAGTGTCATGCGCGATATGCACTGGTCAGTCTAATACGACAGTTAAGAAATACGTTCACAAAACATGGAGCTCATATCATATGATTCTATGAGAACAAGAAAGGCGACAGCGTTGTTTCTATTAATTCAAATGGAACAAGAAGAGCAGCTATTACAGGCTCAGGATTTACTTTTACAAGTAAAATATTATTTTTTGTCAATTTTTCATATCAAGTAACATAATGAAAATCATAAACGCGCCTCGTACACCAACACTGCAGGTACACGTATATAGGGAACCCAACTTTTTCTCCATTATTCTGATTTTTTATGTATCGTCTGAGTTGTTGTCACACGAATGTTTACTCCATAACCATTTTGTTTTCTATATGTCATATTTTGCCGCTTTTGTTGCTTTCCCCACATCCTTCCTTTTGTCTATATTATTATGATAGAATAAAAAAAATATTCTCCTGGAAAGAGCTCTTTTTGAATAAAAGGGATCAACGAACCCACCTTTTAAGATAGATCAGTAAACATGGGCATAATTATGGGTGATTATTCAGACTAGTGCACACATTTTACAGTTCAAATAAGGCAATGCCGAGCGTGTCATCCCCTCGTATGTAACATATTGGGGACAAATATGGACACTATATTTGTATATGACACATGCAGAAAATGGTAAATTGAATATGCATATTTGATACATAAACTATTTTTTTTTTAAATCAACCAAAACATTCAGTAACTGGAAATACCTTTAATATTGTCTTTAGAACCAGCAGGTAAAAAAATGAGCAACCAATTTCCTGTGTATTATGCTATTTCAAGGAGAAAAAACAAGTCCATCTGCATGACCTTGACCTTTGGTCTTGAACGTAAAAAATGTCAGATCATTACAAGGAGGAACAATATACCAAATGTGGTTAAAATCTTTTGAAGCATATTGGTTTTAGAGTGTCCACAAGGGTGATATTGCCTTGTATTACAACTGCCACTGTGACCTTGACCTTTGAACTTTAAAGTCAATAGCGCTTAAGATATTCTTAACGAGTAACACCATACCAAGTTTTGAGCATTTTGGTTCTAGAGTGTCCATAACAATTTTATCTACACGCAACTTACATGTAGTAGGCGAGGGGATAATAAACTAAGTTTTATAAGAATTAGACAAAAAGATCGATTTCCCGCCATGCATGGCAGACTTTTACAGAAACGATATGTTGTCGAAATTCTGTTCGTATCTTTTAGACATCGTATGGCCATCGCGCCATCATCGTAATCCATCGTGTAGCCATCGTAATCCATCGTGTAGCCTTCGTGATCAATCGTGAAGGCTTCGGCTGAGATATGAAGCTTAAATACCCGTCTTCGGTTAACCTTCGTATGTCCATCTTTTGCTATCGTATATAATTTCGGCACCATCGTATAGACTTCGTTATTCATCGTACTTACTTCGGTCACTTTTTGGTATTTTAACGAGATCGGGACCAACTTCGTACGAACTTACAATTTTCGCATTCGGGTGTCCATCGTATATAAAAATCGGGACAGTGTGACGCGGGCATAAACAACACGTACCCCTCGTTAAGGTAACATATACACTTGTCATAAGAACGTTATAATGTTAAACAACACGTACCCCTCGTTAAGGTAACATAAACACTTGTCATACGAACGTTATAAGGTTAAACAACACGTACCCTTTGTTAAGGTAGCATACACAGTTGTCATAAGAACGTTATAATGTTAAACAACACATACCCCTCGTTAAGGTAACATAAAACTTGTCATAAGAACGTTATAATGTTAAACAACACGTACCTTCTTTAAGGTAACATTAACACTTGTCATAAGAACATAATAATGTTAAACAACACGTACCCCTTGTTAAGGTAACATAAACACTTGTCATAAGAACGTATTAATGTTAAACAACACGTACCCCTCGTTAAGGTAACATAAACACTTGTCATAAGAACACTCTCCACCTCGACTAAATCCTGTGGCTTGACAACAGCTGGTACATTTTGTTGACGATTGCATATCTCCACAATAGATACCCTGACAGTACTCACTTGTCAAATACTGAGAACTTGTACCTTTGGATTAGACATACGATCAAATATAGACATTCACAAACCACAAAGTAGCAATACATGTGTCTGACCTACTCTGTTTATAAATAATTAAATATGATAAAAGCAACAAAACTAAATAAAACTGATTATAATACAATTGATGTTTAACGGTGTCGTGTAAGTATCTTTTGTGTGTTATTTTCGATAATATCAATGTAGTCCACGTGTTGCTGGTAAATTATTAAGTCAGAAATTTCGTTACCATCAATTACTTAAAACCTTTACTAAATTCTTCCATAGGCACACATATTAAGTTATGAAGTTTGGTTGTGCCTGCAGTTAAAAAATTTCAAACGGGATAGCACAGCCTAAATTTTATTACATGAGATATTGTTTACGGAGCCCGGAAATTTAGTTACGACCCGGGTAAACTAATAGATCCTTTAAATAAACTTATTCTAAAAGATTACCAATTCAACTGTGTAATTTGATTTTTGAGTTTTATGTTTATTGGTAAAAATTTTGATTTTGTAATCAGTGAATTGAAATCAATCTAAATATTATTTATATACTCAAATGATATTAATTGATACAACAATCTGTCGATTCCTGTATCTTTGCATTAAACAAGTGAATATGTCTACACTAAATTCATTGGATGTTGGATGTTTTCTGATAGTTTAGTCTAAGATGCATGTTTTTTTAATAGTCGTTATTGACATTGAACTAGCTGCCAGTAATTGTTCTCATTGAATTGTTTAACATTAGTTTTGACAGTCGCGGACTTTTAAAGGAGACTATGTGGTGTTGCTCATTGTTGAAAGCCGTTATCTATAGTTAAGTAGACGATAATTTTATACTTACCGAGTATTACCATACAGAACATCGTCAGAACCAATAACATTTTCATTTTCTATCTGTAATCATAAATAAATACAATGCATACATATTGTAGAAATCCAATCCATCTTATTTTTTTAGGGTGACTGATCTAATAACATTGAGAATGAATATGGGAATGTGTTAACGAGTCAACAACCCGACCGAAGTGTAAAAAAACCCCGAAGTCCAACAATTGGTCCGCACCTGTAGGCGTGCTTCGGCTGGACCCTTAACAAAATATGTACTAGTTTAGTGATAATGGAGGCCATACTAAACTCCAACACATATAAATGTACTAAAATAATAAATCATGCAAGTATCAAAAAAGGCCAGAGGCTCCTGACTTGGGACAGGCGTAAATATGCGACAGGGTCAAACATGTTAAGCAAAGATTTTAAAGCGATAATAGTTGGCCTATAATTCGAAACTGATGATAATTGTTATTTTCCTAATATTTCTCCCTTCTAACCAAAAATAAATGTAAAATTCAATTTGCATTTTACCTGTATGGTAGAGAGCCATGGTGATAAGTTTGACATGTATGATAGAGAGCCATGGTGATTAGTTTGACATGTATGATAGAGAGCCATGGTGATTAGTTTGACATGTATGATAGAGAGCCATGGTGATTAGTTTGACATGTATGATAGAGAGCCATGGTGATTAGTTTGACATGTATGGTAGAGAGCCATTGTGATTAGTTTGACATGTAGGATAGAGAGCCATGGTGATTAGTTTGACATGTATGGTAGAGAGCCATGGTGATTAGTTTGACATGTATGGTAGAGAGCCATGGTGATTAGTTTGACATGTATGGTAGAGAGTCATGGTGATTAGTTTGACATGTATGATAGAGAGCCATGGTGATTAGTTTGACATGTATGGTGATTAGTTTGACATGTATGATAGAGAGCCATGGTGATTAGTTTGACATGTATGATAGAGAGCCATGGTGATTAGTTTGACATGTATGATAGAGAGCCATGGTGATTAGTTTGACATGTATGGTAGAGAGCCATGGTGATTAGTTTGACATGTATGGTAGAGAGCCATGGTGATTAGTTTGACATGTATGGTAGAGAGCCATGGTGATTAGTTTGACATGTATGATAGAGAGCCATGGTGATTAGTTTGACATGTATGGTAGAGAGTCATGGTGATTAGTTTGACATGTATGGTAGAGAGCCATGGTGATTAGTTTGACATGTATGATAGAGAGCCATGGTGATTAGTTTGACATGTATGGTGATTAGTTTGACATGTATGATAGAGAGCCATGGTGATTAGTTTGACATGTATGATAGAGAGCCATGGTGATTAGTTTGACATGTATGGTAGAGAGCCATGGTGATTAGTTTGACATGTATGATAGAGAGCCATGGTGATTAGTTTAACATAGAAGACTGAGAAGCGATATAATACAATGATCTTTTAGTTTCATAGATGTAGGTTTTTTAGAGAACGAAATTCAGATTCCCAGGAGACTGAATCGCTCACCTGGTAATAAGATCAATAAGAATCCATTCAGGGGTACAATTTCATATATAGAGTGGATCGTATTTTTGTTATGTTAACGTATTTGTAGATTTTAGCTTAATAAATTATTTATAGATATATTGTCTTGTTTATTGTTCCAACTGTTTAATATTCTCTATCGACAGCATAGATTTGCGAAATGACCTGCATGTCCGAACATATATTGGTAGCCGATATTCCAATAAAAAACGAAACACGTATGTTGTCTGGTCTTTGTAAGATGATATTGTCTGACTTAGTGAATAGACCTTAGCCTTTGATGAAGATAATAACTTCAATTGTATACAACACCATATAATCTTTAGATGCTACGCCTATTTTTCAATGAGAAAATATGTTCAATAACTACACAGATTGATTTTATCATTTAAAAAGTTTATATATTTTCGCTTTATTTACTCAGGATAATGAGTGATAAAAGGTAACCCACGGCGTGTAATAGTCTTGCTCAACAGATGTGCATATCATTGATACGACCTATTATAGCTTGTTGGCTTTTCCATGTTTTTTTTTATATCTCGGATCGTTTCATTCATGGTATATCCATACATGTACTTATAATTAACCCCGCCACATTATGTATGTATGTGCCTGTCCCAAGTCAGGAGCCTGTAATTCAGTGGTTGTCGTTTGTTTATGTGTTACATATTTGTTTTTCGTTCATTTTTTTTAATATAAATAACGGCCGTTAGTTTTATCGTTTGAATTGTTTTACAATTGTCATTTCGGTTTTTTTTTATAGCTGAATATGCGGTATGGGCTTTTTTTGTTGTTGAAGGCCGTACGGTGACCTATAGTTCATTGGCAATCATACCACATCTTCTTTTATTTTATAAAATAAAAAATACCAAAACAACTAATGAAGAAAGTTAAATATTGCTCTATCTCATTTCATTTAAATAAAACGACGTTTAAAATATGCAAATATGAATTAAGATACCAAAGATAGAATACAAGGAACGACAGAGAAAGTTAGTGAAAAAAAATATACGATTGAAAATTGGGGAATCTCTATATTGTAACCCTTGAAACAAATCAATCTGGTGCTTCAGGATAAAAAGAGACCAGTGAGTGGTTCAATTATCATCTTCCTTTTAAATTAAATCATGAATCATCATTTCTCTCTTTCCCGTTTCCCGTTTCTCTCTTTAACGACCGGTTAAGAATTATGACCGTAATGACTTTAAGCTATAGATATAAGGTCATTATGTATAGTACTAAACGTGGAGAAATGATTGTGTGTCGCTTCCCTGCTACCAGATTACATAAATAAGTGGAGACATGATTGCGTGTCGCTTCCCTTCTACCAGATTACATAAATAAGTGGAGACATGATTGCGTGTCGCTTCCTTGCTACAAGATTACATAAATAAGTGGAGAAATGATTGCGTGTCGCTTCCCTTCTACCAGATTACATAAATAAGTGGAGACATGATTGCGTGTCGCTTCCCTTCTACCAGATTACATAAATAAGTGGAGACATGATTGCGTGTCGCTTCCCTTCTACCAGATTACATAAATAAGTGGAGACATGATTGCGTGTCGCTTCCCTGCTACCAGATTACATAAATAAGTGGAGACATGATTGCGTGTCGCTTCCCTTCTACCAGATTACATAAATAAGTGGAGACATGATTGCGTGTCGCTTCCCTGCTACCAGATTACATAAATAAGTGGAGACATGATTGCGTGTCGCTTCCCTTCTACCAGATTACATAAATAAGTGGAGACATGATTGCGTGTCGCTTCCCTTCTACCAGATTACATAAATAAGTGGAGACATGATTGCGTGTCGCTTCCCTTCTACCAGATTACATAAATAAGTATGACTCTACTACACGATGTTTACTTTTCTTCCATTTTTAGTCTTGACTATTTGGGGAAGAGTTTAAAGAAAGGATTCCATACAGTCCTTTTCGCTTTTATGTTAAAACTTTCGTTTCCAGAAAGAAGGATAGGAATAAAAACAAAACGAATTATCCACACATCAAACCCAAATGTAATAAGATTTGACCAAAACACCTTATATATAAAATAACTTGACGTTCTGGTATGAATACTAGTATATAATTTACAGAATTATGTAAATGTTCGTTCCCGATGTTTGTATATTGTAAATGGTGGTGGACGTAAAAAAAATGTTACAAATTAACAAACATTGCGAAACAGCCAGGCACCACAACTTTACATAGGAGAGCCGTGGTGTAGTGGTTAGCGCATCGGACTTCTAACACAGAGGTTCCTGGTTCGATCCTTGCTCCGAGGAGAAAATTTCGGGCACTGATTTTTGCGGCTCTCCCTTGACACCATTTGCGAGTATAGTCTTGAGAAACGATGATAGTCCGTCGGAAAAGGACGACAAATGACTGACCCGTGTTAAGAGAGAGCCACATCTCTTGCACGTTAAGGTGGTACCCAACATTTTCACTAAAATTAATTTGGCTCGTTTAATTTTCATAAAATTTTGTCAATGTATTTACTTTGACACTTTAACAAAAATATAAATATTTTAAAAATTTTAAACCAACCGTTTTGTCAGAAAAATTACACTGGTTATATAGCAATTTGACAAACACCAATTTTGATCATTGAGAAGCTTAATATTCCTTTTACAACACAACGTAATTAAAACGTTTAGCTGACTTTACAGAGTTATCTCCCTGTAGTATTAGGTACCACCTTAAAGAAACCCTTGTAGATTTAAAAAACGAGCAGGCTAATGCCGCTACAAGGCAGCAATCGCACCCGCAAAGTGGACAGAGATTAATATAAGTTACAATAACTTGTTTCCCAATCCACTATAGATAAATATATTAAAACTAAACATAAAGACCACAAGGAAGCATAACAAAACTCTTCGCAAGATAACAACAGCGAATTTTGAAAAGCCTGCATTGACCAGATTGTCTTCTAGTGACTTTCAAATTACATAGGCATATTTTAAGATGATTTCAAAGTTACGTGACATTCACATAAACTCTGATTGAAGTGAATTAAAATAAAAATTCCAAATATATTTCAAACTAAAGCTTAATGAGTTGAGATCACTAAAAAACCATTGTTGAAATGTTTTTTGAATAATAAAACAAAATATGAAACTTGTATAGGAGGAAATATGTTGCTATGATAAGTGCATTCTATTGTACTACCAAAATTCCGGGATCTGGCGCTCTAATATACAAAATAAGGCATCGTCTTGACATGAAATGACCGTCTCTTTTTTTGAATTTAAGACAAAATAGCTACGAATGCTTAAAATAGCAGAATTTATCACAGAAAACAATAGGGCAATGAATAAGTGATTTTATTCTATAAATGGAATTTAAAAGTAAAGAATAACTTTGTTGCTTCTAGTCATTAAAAAACGGCTCGTGCAATGTCACTGTTTACGTCGTCCAATAAAATTGATAGAGTAGACATATTTGATCAAATTTCATTTACAATTTGTAATTTTAGACAAAACTAAACCAGAATCTCACTTATATCATCATGTCAATGAGACAGCACCATACGTCATAAAAAAACCCCAAAAACTAAGGCAGATAGAACTCATAATATGTCCGTCAGTAATAAAATAACAGCAGTGTCTCCATTAAAACAAGAAATAAATCGTAAGACAAAGATAGTCTGGAAAAGTTGTGTATAGATTTACAAAATTTCCTCAAATTGATTTAAAAACATGAAAATGTAACATAACATATCAATCTACTAATGGGACTTGTGACTTTACCATCACACACATTAACATGTGGTTATTTTTATAAAAATCTCTTATATCTCTAACCTACCCTTTTAATTTCGAGTAATATCAAAATATGTATTAAACAATGAAGTTACGAGTAACAATAAGAAAATAATTAAATAAAAAGATATAAAAAAAAAAAAAGATAAAAAAAATAACAATAACACAAAGAAATTATACTCCATACAAACGATATGAACTTAAATGAATGCATATTTATGCAGAATGAAATATATTAATTTTTATTGAAGCCTTATACATACCACAAATATGGTTTCTGATCTGTATAGTTGATCAAACGGAACTCCAATTGTAAATTGATGAAATAGCTTGATGTCTTATTAAAAGGTAGACAAAATGTGACAGAAATTGAAAATGCTTACTGCTAATAAGATTAGTGCCACGCCCTGGTTTCATCAACTTTTGCAGAATAAACACAATATGCACATGCAATAAAAGGGATGTACCGATCCTATCATATAACTCGAGACAACATTAAAGAAGGCAGATTATACTTATGTCAATAATAATCATTTAAAAACCAATATTTTACTAAATTGATTTGAATGAAGTATTCTATAAATCACAATACCTTTGAATTGTTTCGTGTAACAGATGGATGCTTTTAAAACCTGCCAAAATCAAGAAAAAATTCAAGTAAAAATAAATAATAGCTTCAATTCTCTGTCCATAGGAAAGACAAACTAAAATTGTATATTTTTTTTACTTTTGAATATGGACAATTATATTCTTTATGCCAGATATTACAAAAGACTACCAATGACACATTTTAGACTTTAAAGAATAAGATAAACATATATCCCCTCTAAAGTATAGACGCCTGTAAGAGTTGACGGATGAGCGTTATGGATTATCTAGTCATTCCTAGGATTTGTCCCAAATATTGTAACCACAATCCTGTCCACTTTTATTCGAATGTGACGTCACTGAACGAGACTTACCACAGAATATGTACATACATAAACATCACTACAGTTGCCACATGTGGAGCAGATTCTGCTCACCATTCTGGATTTGCGATTACATTCCCGTTTTGGGTGCAGTTTGTGTTGCTTAGTCTCTAAATTTCTAGGTTGTGTTTTGTATACTGTTGTTTGTGTTTTGGTCTTATTGACAAAGTTTTGTTAGTTTATTTTCAACTAATGAGTTTGTAATCTCCTTTTGATATCTTATGCCTCTTTAAACCGGAGTAAAATTAAAATGCAGAGGATAATTATGCCTAAAAGAACTATAGACTATATTCTGTTCAATGAATGAGTTTGTTTAATTTGATACATGCCTTTTTGTGCTTCTTTGTTACATATTTGTTTGTTTGTATTGTGATTAAGATTATAACACAATGTTGACTGCTGTACCCCTGCATTGTACATTTTTACCTACAGTATTAGTCTGTTTGTTTTGTTCACGCATCAGTGTCAATAAAATGCAATATGATGCGACTGTCACACAAGGGAGAAGTTAAGCTAGTTACACCACCAGGTTAAATTCCCTATATATGAAGTATGAAAATTCTTGGTCAAAGTCAGGAATATGACAGTTGATATCCATTCGTTTGATGTGTTTTAGCTTTTGATTTCGCCATTCGATTAGAAATATTATTCGTAGTTCAGTATTTTTGTGTTTTGCTTTTTGATATATTCAATATATTCGATATCTTTATAATATTAGGAGAAAGCGATTTCAATCGACATTCCCATTGGAACCCACTGTGCTCCTTTTCTTGTCAATTCATTATTTTATTCAAGACGGGTGCCATATGTTAAGCAGTATCTGATTACACTTCTAAAGCATTTGAGATCACCCCGTGTTGTTTGTTGGGATCGTATTGATCAGTCTTTAGTATGTCTTTGTTGGGATCGTGTTGATCAGTCTTTAGTATGTCTTTGTTGGGATCGTGTTGATCAGTCTTTAGTATGTCTTTGTTGGGATCGTATTGATCAGTCTTTAGTATTTCTTTGTTGGGATCGTATTGATCAGTCTTTAGTATTTCTTTGTTGGGATCTCGTTGATCGGTCTTTAGTATTTCTTTGTTGGGATCGTATTGATCAGTCTTTAGTATTTCTTTGTTGGGATCGTGTTGATCAGTCTTTAGTATTTCTTTGTTGGGATGGAATTGATCAGTCTTTAGTATTTCTTTGTTGGAATCGTGTTGATCGGTCTTTAGTATTTCTTTGTTGGGATCGTATTGATCAGTCTTTAGTATTTCTTTGTTGGGATCGTGTTGATCGGTCTTTAGTATTTCTTTGTTGGGATCGTATTGATCAGTCTTTAGTATTTCTTTGTTGGGATCGTGTTGATCAGTCTTTAGTATTTCTTTGTTGGGATCGTGTTGATAAGTCTTTAGTATTTCTTTGTTGTGATCGTGTTGATCAGTCTTTAGTATTTCTTTAAAGGATCGTGTTGATCAGTCTTTAGTATTTCTTTGTTGGGATCGTGTTGATCAGTCTTTAGTATTTCTTTGTTGGGATCGTGTTGATCAGTCTTTAGTATTTCTTTGTTGGGATCGTATTGATCAGTCTTTAGTATTTCTTTGTTGGGATCGTGTTGATCAGTCTTTAGTATTTCTTTGTTGGGATCGTATGGATCAGTCTTTAGTATTTCTTTGTTGGGATCGTGTTGATCAGTCTTTAGTATTTCTTTGTTGGGATCGTGTTGATCAGTCTTTAGTATTTCTTTGTTGGGATCGTATGGATCAGTCTTTAGTATTTCTTTGTTGGGATCGTATTGATCAGTCTTTAGTATGTCTTTGTTGGGATCGTGTTGATCAGTCTTTAGTATTTCTTTGTTGGGATCGTATTGATCAGTCTTTAGTATTTCTTTGTTGGGATCGTATGGATCAGTCTTTAGTATTTCTTTAAAGGATCGTGTTGATCAGTCTTAAGTATTTCTTTGTTGGGATCGTGTTGATCAGTCTTTAGTATTTCTTTGTTGGGATCGTGTTGATCAGTCTTTAGTATTTCTTTGTTGGGATCGTATTGATCAGTCTTTAGTATTTCTTTGTTGGGATCGTTTGATCAGTCTTTAGTATTTCTTTGTTGGATCGTTGATCAGCTTTAGTATTCTTTTGGATCGTTGATCAGTCTTTAGTATTTCTTTGTTGGGATCGTATTGATCAGTCTTTAGTATTTCTTTGTTGGGATCGTTTGATCAGTCTTTAGTATTTCTTTGTTGGGATCGTATGATCAGTCTTTAGTATTTCTTTGTTGGGATCGTGTTGATCATCGCTTTAGTATTTCTTTGTTGGGATCGTTTGATCAGTCTTTATATTTCTTTGTTGGGATCGTATTGATCATCTTTAGTATTTCTTTTTGGTGTTGATCGTTTGATTCTG
Source organism: Mytilus edulis (assembly GCA_019925275.1). Classification (NCBI taxonomy): domain Eukaryota; kingdom Metazoa; phylum Mollusca; class Bivalvia; order Mytilida; family Mytilidae; genus Mytilus; species Mytilus edulis. Next base: position 3,906,014 of record CM034350.1, read on the forward strand.
ATCGTTATCATCTTTAGTATTTCTTTGTTGGTGATTGATGTCATTCTTTATGTATTCTTTGTTTTGGGATCGTGATTGATCAGTCTTTAGTATTTCTTTGTTGGGATCGTATTGATCAGTCTTTAGTATTTCTTTGTTGGGATCGTGTTGATCAGTCTTTAGTATTTCTTTGATCGTGTGGTAGATTTTGTTGATGATACAGTCTTTAGTATTTCTTTGTTGGGATCGTATTGATCAGTCTTTAGTATTTCTTTGTTGGGATCGTATTGATCAGTCTTTAGTATATTCTTTGTTGGGATCGTATTGATCAGTCTTTATATTTCTTTGTTGGGATCGTATTGATCAGTCTTTAGTATTTCTTTGTTGGGATCGTATTGATCAGTCTTTAGTATTTCTTTGTTGGGATCGTATTGATCAGTCTTTAGTATTTCTTTGTTGGGATCGTATTGATCAGTCTTTAGTATTCTTTGTTGGGATCGTATTGATCAGTCTTTAGTATTTCTTTGTTGGGATCGTGTTGATCAGTCTTTAGTATTTCTTTGTTGGGATCGTATTGATCAGTCTTTAGTATTTCTTTGTTGGGATCGTGTTGATCAGTCTTTAGTATTTCTTTGTTGGGATCGTGTTGATCAGTCTTTAGTATTTCTTTGTTGGGATCGTATTGATCAGTCTTTAGTATTTCTTTGTTGGGATCGTGTTGATCAGTCTTTAGTATTTCTTTGTTGGGATCGTATTGATCAGTCTTTAGTATTTCTTTGTTGGGATCGTGTTGATCAGTCTTTAGTATTTCTTTGTTGGGATCGTTGATCATCTTTAGTATTCTTGTTGGATCGTTTGATCAGTCTTTAGTATTCTTTTGGGATCGTGTTGATCAGTCTTTAGTATTTCTTTGTTGGGATCGTATTGATCAGTCTTTAGTATTTCTTTGTTGGGATCGTGTTGATCAGTCTTTAGTATTTCTTTGTTGGGATCGTGTTGATCAGTCTTTAGTATGTCTTTGTTGGGATCGTTTGATCAGTCTTTAGTATGTCTTTGTTGGGATCGTATTGATCAGTCTTTAGTAATTCTTTGTTGGGATCGTGTGATCAGTCTTTAGTATGTCTTTGTTGGGATCGTGTTGATCAGTCTTTAGTATGTCTTTGTTGGGATCGTGTTGATCAGTCTTTAGTATGTCTTTGTTGGGATCGTATTGATCAGTCTTTAGTATGTCTTTGTTGGGATCGTATTGATCAGTCTTTAGTAATTCTTTGTTGGGATCGTGTGGATCAGTCTTTCAGTAGTCTTTGTTGGGATCGTGTTGATCAGTCTTTAGTATGTCTTTGTTGGGATCGTGTTGATCAGTCTTTAGTATGTCTTTGTTGGGATCGTGTTGATCAGTCTTTAGTATGTCTTTGTTGGGATCGTATTGATCAGTCTTTAGTATGTCTTTGTTGGGATCGTATTGATCAGTCTTCAGTATTCTTTGTTGGGATCGTATGGATCAGTCTTTAGTATTTCTTTGTTGGGATCGTATTGATCAGTCTTTAGTATTCTTTGTTGGGATCGTTGGATCAGTCCTTTAGTATTTCTTTGTTGGGATCGTGTGATCAGTCTTTAGTATTTCTTTGTTGGGATCGTGTTGATCAGTCTTTCTGTATCGTGTATCATTCTATTCTGTTGGGATCGTATTGATCAGTCTTTAGTAATTCTTTGTTGGGATCGTATTCTTTAGTATGTCTTTGTTGGGATCGTATTGATCAGTCTTTAGTATGTCTTTGTTGGGATCGTATTGATCAGTCTTTAGTATTTCTTTGTTGGGATCGTGTTGATCAGTCTTCAGTATGTCTTTGTTGGGATCGTGTTGATCAGTCTTTAGTATGTCTTTGTTGGGATCGTATTGATCAGTCTTTCGTAATTCTTTGTTGGGATCGTGTGGATCAGTCTTTAGTATTTCTTTGTTGGGATCGTGTTGATCAGTCTTTAGTAGGTCTTTGTTGGGATCGTATTGATCAGTCTTTAGTATTTCTTTGTTGGGATCGTATTGATCAGTCTTCAGTATGTCTTTGTTGGGATCGTATTGATCAGTCTTTAGTATGTCTTTGTTGGGATCGTGTTGATCAGTCTTTAGTATGTCTTTGTTGGGATCGTATTGATCAGTCTTCAGTATGTCTTTGTTGGGATCGTATTGATCAGTCTTTAGTATGTCTTTGTTGGGATCGTATTGATCAGTCTTTAGTATGTCTTTGTTGGGATCGTGTTGATCAGTCTTAAGTATGTCTTTGTTGGGATCGTGTTGATCAGTCTTTAGTATGTCTTTGTTGGGATCGTATTGATCAGTCTTTAGTAATTCTTTGTTGGGATCGTGTTGATCAGTCTTTAGTATTTCTTTGTTGGGATCGTATTGATCAGTCTTTAGTATTTCTTTGTTGGGATCGTATTGATCAGTCTTTAGTATTTCTTTGTTGGGATCGTATTGATCAGTCTTTAGTATTTCTTTGTTGGGATCGTGTTGATCAGTCTTTATGCCCGCGTCACACTGTCCCGATTTTTACGCCGATGGCAACACGATAATGGAAATTTTCAAAATCGGGACTGATCGTATCCAGATCGGGCTATTCGTAGTGCCATCTTTAACCATCGTAGAACCATCGGCCACTTTTTCTAGACTTCGGGGACAACTTCGGGAAGAGTTCTAAATTTTTTAACATGTTAAAAAATCCCCGAAGGTGCGTCCGATGTTGAGGGGTTCGTATTGAGTTCGTATCACCATCCTCACCATCGTAATGTCACCGGGAATGCATCTTTGCACATCGTATTGCATTCGTGTTTCCATCGTTTCCATCGGGCAGTTTTGACATTAAGATGTCTACACGAATGAATCACGAAGATACCCGAAGGTCTTACGATGGCAACACGACTTCGTGAAGACCTCGTAATCCTGTCGTGTTGCCATCGAATAAAAGTACGAAGGCGACAAGATGGAACTACGACGGCAATAAATCCAGCTAAATGTAAGTTAATGTTCGCGCTAAAATACATTTAAAGTGTCATGCGCGATATGCACTGGTCAGTCTAATACGACAGTTAAGAAATACGTTCACAAAACATGGAGCTCATATCATATGATTCTATGAGAACAAGAAAGGCGACAGCGTTGTTTCTATTAATTCAAATGGAACAAGAAGAGCAGCTATTACAGGCTCAGGATTTACTTTTACAAGTAAAATATTATTTTTTGTCAATTTTTCATATCAAGTAACATAATGAAAATCATAAACGCGCCTCGTACACCAACACTGCAGGTACACGTATATAGGGAACCCAACTTTTTCTCCATTATTCTGATTTTTTATGTATCGTCTGAGTTGTTGTCACACGAATGTTTACTCCATAACCATTTTGTTTTCTATATGTCATATTTTGCCGCTTTTGTTGCTTTCCCCACATCCTTCCTTTTGTCTATATTATTATGATAGAATAAAAAAAATATTCTCCTGGAAAGAGCTCTTTTTGAATAAAAGGGATCAACGAACCCACCTTTTAAGATAGATCAGTAAACATGGGCATAATTATGGGTGATTATTCAGACTAGTGCACACATTTTACAGTTCAAATAAGGCAATGCCGAGCGTGTCATCCCCTCGTATGTAACATATTGGGGACAAATATGGACACTATATTTGTATATGACACATGCAGAAAATGGTAAATTGAATATGCATATTTGATACATAAACTATTTTTTTTTTAAATCAACCAAAACATTCAGTAACTGGAAATACCTTTAATATTGTCTTTAGAACCAGCAGGTAAAAAAATGAGCAACCAATTTCCTGTGTATTATGCTATTTCAAGGAGAAAAAACAAGTCCATCTGCATGACCTTGACCTTTGGTCTTGAACGTAAAAAATGTCAGATCATTACAAGGAGGAACAATATACCAAATGTGGTTAAAATCTTTTGAAGCATATTGGTTTTAGAGTGTCCACAAGGGTGATATTGCCTTGTATTACAACTGCCACTGTGACCTTGACCTTTGAACTTTAAAGTCAATAGCGCTTAAGATATTCTTAACGAGTAACACCATACCAAGTTTTGAGCATTTTGGTTCTAGAGTGTCCATAACAATTTTATCTACACGCAACTTACATGTAGTAGGCGAGGGGATAATAAACTAAGTTTTATAAGAATTAGACAAAAAGATCGATTTCCCGCCATGCATGGCAGACTTTTACAGAAACGATATGTTGTCGAAATTCTGTTCGTATCTTTTAGACATCGTATGGCCATCGCGCCATCATCGTAATCCATCGTGTAGCCATCGTAATCCATCGTGTAGCCTTCGTGATCAATCGTGAAGGCTTCGGCTGAGATATGAAGCTTAAATACCCGTCTTCGGTTAACCTTCGTATGTCCATCTTTTGCTATCGTATATAATTTCGGCACCATCGTATAGACTTCGTTATTCATCGTACTTACTTCGGTCACTTTTTGGTATTTTAACGAGATCGGGACCAACTTCGTACGAACTTACAATTTTCGCATTCGGGTGTCCATCGTATATAAAAATCGGGACAGTGTGACGCGGGCATTAGTATTTCTTTGTTGGGATCGTGTTGATCAGTCTTTAGTATTTCTTTGTTGGGATCGTATGGATCAGGCTTTAGTATTTCTTTGTTGGGATCGTATGGATCAGGCTTTAGTATGTCTTTGTTGGGATCGTGTTGATCAGTCTTTAGTATTTCTTTGTTGGGATCGTGTTGATCAGTCTTTAGTATGTCTTTGTTGGGATCGTGTTGATCAGTCTTTAGTATGTCTTTGTTTGGATCGTGTTGATCAGTCTTTAGTATGTCTTTGTTGGGATCGTGTTGATCAGTCTTTAGTATGTCTTTGTTGGGATCGTATTGATCAGTCTTTAGTATGTCTTTGTTGGGATCGTGTTGATCAGTCTTTAGTATGTCTTTGTTGGGATCGTGTTGATCAGTCTTTAGTATGTCTTTGTTGGGATCGTGTTGATCAGTCTTTAGTATGTCTTTGTTGGGATCGTGTTGATCAGTCTTTAGTATTTCTTTGTTGGGATCGTGTTGATCAGTCTTTAGTATGTCTTTGTTGGGATCTATTCTTTGTTGGATCGTGTTGATCATCTTTAGTATCTTTGTTGGATCGTGTTGATCAGTCTTTAGTATGTCTTTGTTGGGATCGTGTTGATCAGTCTTTAGTATGTCTTTGTTGGGATCGTGTTGATCAGTCTTTAGTATGTCTTTGTTGGGATCGTGTTGATCAGTCTTTAGTATGTCTTTGTTGGGATCGTATTGATCAGTCTTTAGTATTTCTTTGTTGGGATCGTGTTGATCAGTCTTTAGTATTTCTTTGTTGGGATCGTATTGATCAGCTTTAGTATTTCTTTGTTGGGATCGTATTGATCAGTCTTTAGTATTTCTTTGTTGGGATCGTATTGATCAGTCTTTAGTATTTCTTTGTTGGGATCGCGTTGATCAGTCTTTAGTATGTCTTTGTTGGGATCGTGTTGATCAGTCTTTAGTAGGTCTTTGTTGGGATCGTGTTGATCAGTCTTTAGTAGGTCTTTGTTTGGATCGTGTTGATTAGTCTTTAGTAGGTCTTTGTTGGGATCGTATTGATCAGTCTTTAGTATTTCTTTGTTGGGATCGTATTCTTTAGTATTTCTTTGTTGGGATCGTATTGATCAGTCTTTAGTATTTCTTTGTTGGGATCGTGTGATCAGTCTTCAGTATGTCTTTGTTGGGATCGTGTTGATCAGTCTTTAGTATGTCTTTGTTGGGATCGTATTGATCAGTCTTTAGTATTTCTTTGTTGGGATCGTATTGATCAGTCTTTAGTATGTCTTTGTTGGGATCGTGTTGATCAGTCTTTAGTATGTCTTTGTTGGGATCGTGTTGATCAGTCTTTAGTATGTCTTTGTTGGGATCGTGTTGATCAGTCTTTAGTATGTCTTTGTTGGGATCGTGTTGATCAGTCTTTAGTATGTCTTTGTTGGGATCGTGTTGATCAGTCTTTAGTATTTCTTTGTTGGGATCGTGTTGATCAGTCTTTAGTATTTCTTTGTTGGGATCGTATGATCAGTCTTTAGTATTTCTTTGTTGGGATCGTGTTGATCAGTCTTTAGTATTTCTTTGTTGGGATCGTATTGATCAGTCTTTAGTATGTCTTTGTTGGGATCGTTTGATCAGTCTTTAGTATTTCTTTTGTTGGATCGTATTGATCAGTCTTTAGTATTTCTTTGTTGGGATCGGTTGATCAGTCTTTAGTATGTCTTTGTTGGGATCGTATTGATCAGTCTTTAGTATTTCTTTGTTGGGATCGTTTGATCAGTCTTTAGTATGTCTTTGTTGGGATCGTTTGATCAGTCTTTAGTATTCTTTGTTGGGATCGTATGGATCAGTCTTTAGTATTTCTTTTGTTGGGATCGTATTGATCAGTCTTTAGTATTTCTTTGTTGGGATCGTGTTGATCAGTCTTTAGTATTTCTTTGTTGGGATCGTATTGATCAGTTTTAGTATTTCTTTGTTGGGATCGTATTGATCAGTCTTAGTATTTCTTTGTTGGGATCGTATTGATAGTCTTTAGTATTTCTTTGTTGGGATCGTATTGATCAGTCTTTAGTATTTCTTTGTTGGGATCTGTTATATCTTTAGTATTTCTTTGTTGGGATCGTATTGATCAGCTTTAGTATTTCTTTGTTGGGATCGTTATCGTCTTTAGTATTTCTTTGTTGGGATCGTATTGACATCTTTAGTATTCTTTGTTGGGATCGTTGGTTGATCAGTCTTTAGTAGTCTTTCATATGAAGAAACGTTAATCAGTCTTTAGTTTGTTGGATCGTGTGATCAGTCTTTAGTAATGTCTTTGTGAGATCTGATTATCAGTCTTATAGTAAATACTTTGTTGGAATCGTTTGAACAGATCTTTCAGTAAAGAAGGTTTTGTTGGGATCGTTTTGATCAGTCTTAGTATCTTTGTTGGGATGTTGATCATCTTCAGTATTTCTTTGTTGGGATCGTGTTGACAGTCTTAGTAATGTCTATGATGGCATCTATTGATCAGACTTCAGTATGTCTTTGTTGGGATCGTGTTGATCAGTCTTTAGTATTCTTTGTTGGATCGTATTGATCATCTTTAGTATTCTTTGTTGGGATCGTATTGATCAGTCTTTAGTATTCTTTGTTGGGATCGTATTGATCAGTCTTTATATTTCTTTGTTGGGATCGTGTTGATCAGCTTTAGTATTTCTTGTTGGGATCGTATTGATCAGTCTTTAGTATTCTTTGTTGGATCGTTTGATCAGTCTTTAGTATTTCTTTGTTGGGATCGTTTGATCAGTCTTTAGTATTCTTTGTTGGGATCGGTTTGATCAGTCTTTAGTATTTCTTTGTTGGGATCGTGTTGATCAGTCTTTAGTATTTCTTTGTTGGGATCGTGATGGATCAGTCTTTAGTATTTCTTTGTTGGGATCGTATTGATCAGTCTTTAGTATTTCTTTGTTGGGATCGTATTGATCAGTCTTTAGTATTCTTTGTTGGGATCGTGTTGATCAGTCTTTAGTATTTCTTTGTTGGGATCGTATTGATCAGTCTTTAGTATTTCTTTGTTGGGATCGTGTTGATCAGTCTTTAGTATTTCTTTGTTGGGATCGTATGGATCAGTCTTTAGTATGTCTTTGTTGGGATCGTATTGATCAGTCTTTAGTATTTCTTTGTTGGGATCGTTTGATCAGTCTTTAGTATTTCTTTGTTGGGATCGTGTTGATCAGTCTTTAGTATTTTCTTTGTTGGGATCGTATTGATCAGTCTTTAGTATGTCTTTGTTGGGATCGTGATTGATCAGTCTTTAGTATTTCTTTGTTGGGATCGTATTGATCAGTCTTTAGTATTTCTTTGTTGGGATCGTGTTGATCAGTCTTTAGTATTTCTTTGTTGGGATCGTATTGATCAGTCTTTAGTATTTCTTTGTTGGGATCGTATTGATCAGTCTTTAGTATTTCTTTGTTGGGATCGTATTGATCAGTCTTTAGTATTTCTTTGTTGGGATCGTGTTGATCAGTCTTTAGTATTTCTTTGTTGGGATCGTATTGATCAGTCTTTAGTATTTCTTTGTTGGGATCGTTTGATCAGTCTTTAGTATTTCTTTGTTGGGATCGTATTGATCAGTCTTTAGTATTTCTTTGTTGGGATCGTATTGATCAGTCTTTAGTATTTCTTTGTTGGGATCGTATTGATCAGTCTTTAGTATGTCTTTGTTGGGATCGTATTGATCAGTCTTTAGTATTCTTTGTTGGGATCGTTTGATCAGTCTTTAGTATTTCTTTGTTGGGATCGTATTGATCAGGTCTTTAGTATTTCTTTGTTGGGATCGTTTGATCATCTTTAGTATTTCTTTGTTGGGATCGTATTGATCAGTCTTTAGTATTTCTTTGTTGGGATCGTTGATCAGTCTTAGTATTCTTGAGATCTATTATCAGCTTTAGTATTTGTTGGGATCGTATTGATCAGTCTTTAGTATGTTTTTTGTTGGGATCGTGTTGATCATCTTTAGTATTTCTTTGTTGGGATCGTATTGATCAGTCTTTAGTATGTCTTTGTTGGGATCGTATTGAATCAGTCTTTAGTATTTCTTTGTTTGGGATCGTATTGATCAGTCTTTAGTATTTCTTTGTTGGATCGGTTGATCAGTCTTTAGTATTTCTTGTTGGATCGTATTGATCAGTCTTTAGTATTTCTTGTTGGATCGTATTGATCAGTCTTTAGTATTTCTTTGTTGGATCGATTGATCAGTCTTTAGTATTTCTTTTTGGATCGTGTTATCAGTCTTTAGTATTTCTTTGTTGGGATCGTATTGATCAGTCTTTAGTATGTCTTTGTTGGGAATCGTATGGATCAAGTCCTTTAGTATTTCTTTGTTGGGATCGTATTGATCATCTTTAGTATTTCTTTGTTGGATCGTAATTGATCATCTTTAGTATTTCTTTGTTGGGATCGTATTGATCAGTCTTTAGTATTTCTTGTTGGATCGTGTTGATCAGTCTTTAGTATTCTTTGTTGGGATCGTGTTGATCATCTTTAGTAGGTCTTTGTTGGGATCGTATGGATCAGTCTTTAGTATGTCTTTGTTGGGATCGTATTCTTTAGTATTTCTTTGTTGGGATCATATTGATCAGGCTTTAGTATTTCTTTGTTGGGATCGTGTTGATCAGTCTTTAGTATTTCATATGAAAGAAACATTAATCAGGTGTTAAGTGTGTTGATCACTGCATCTATAACTGTTAGATAATGCTGCTAAAATTGATGAAAAGCTGCAACCCTATCTAGTCACTGAGAAGTACTACACTGTTAATTTATAAGCAGCACATAATCAGTAACAAGAAAGGCTGTTAACTTGTTAATTTTTGACAGCAGTACTTTAAGAAGTTAAAATGTTTACTCCAGATTTTTTAAGAAAATAAGAACTGCACAAGAGAAAAAAGAAAACTGCACTTCCATTAGACCAGTACATCAAGCCCTTATAAAGAAATTAACATTCTGTCCCCAACTACTTTACATACAACTCTCAATATTACCCTCATCTACTCAATTTTCCTTTTTCTCCCTACAGAACATATATCCATACATGCCACTCTCATTATTTACCCTCACCCTTTCTCCATTTCTCTCATATCCATACCAACCTTAACCACCTATGTTAGCCTACTCTGTGTGTTAAATATCCCCATGGAAATGTGTTAGTTGATGAAAAGATTTTAATCATGAAGTACCAGGCATGAAAGAATGAAAAAAATCAATACTGAAAAGAAGATCTAAACGTTTCAACATATACATTATTTTTTTTTAATATTGAGCCAATTTGGAGTTGTAGTTTTTATTTCAATATTAAATGGTTATCATTATTTTGAAAATAAAGGTAACAGCCAAAGTTACAATAAGCCAAAATGTGTGATGTAAATTTTAATTAAAGAAATTATCCTTGGATAACCATTTTGAAGCCAAAATATATCTATTTAATCAAAAGGTGTAAAAATTATTTTAAAATAAAAAGGAAATAGTCTAAATTAAAAATTGCCAAAAGTTTAAAAAATGCCAAATGGCACAAAAGTACCTGTCTGCTAATGTACTAGCCAGCTGGCCTGAGGGTTATCTGGACTTTAAGGTGCTAGTTCACCGAAACAAATGGCCGCAGTGACCACCAGTCTCTTCCTTTTGGAGTACCAATTTTAGAGTCTCTGATTTGACTAAAGCATGACTTATACAGCCAATATAAAAAAAACTGACCCAGTTAACAAATTAAAAAGCCCATCCCCAATTAAAATTTAGATAAAAAGTCAAATACATCCCCAATTATCTTTTAAAAACATCCCCAATTAAAATTTAGATAAAAAGTTAAATACATCCCCAATTATCTTTTAAAAACATCCCCAAAAGTTAAACACTTCCGCAATTAAATTTGGAAAAAAGTTAAAAACATCACCAATTAAAATATGGATAAAAATTTAAAACATCCCCGATTAAAATTTGGATAAAAATCAAAAACATCCCCAAAAGATAAAAACTTCCGCAATTAAATTTGGATAAAAGTTAAAAACATCCCCAATTAAACTATCGATAAAAATTTAAAACATTCCCAATTAAAATTTGGATAAAAATTAAAAACATCCCCAATTAAAATATGGATAAAAATTTAAAACATCCCCAATTAAAATTTGGATAAAATTAAAAACATCCCCAATTAAAATATGGATAAAAATTTAAAACATTCCCGATTAAAATTTGGATAAAAGTTAAAAACATCCCCAATTAAAATATGGATAAAAATTAAAAACATTCCCGATTAAAATTTGGATAAAAAGTTAATAACATCCCCAATTAAAATATGGATAAAAATTTAAAACATCCCCAATTAAAATATGGATAAAAATTTAAAACATCCCCGATTAAAATTTGGATAAAAATTAAAAACATCCCCAATTAAAATCGAACTGAGTGATCGAGCTCACTCAGTTCATGCATGGTACAAAGGAAAGGATTAGACCACGACTCGGTCGCTGTCTGACCCTTGGTCTGACCAAGTCAACAGACTTGGTCATGTTGACTTGGTCACGGTCCAACTGAGTGATCTATCTCACTCAGTTCATATCAGTATTAGCAGATACTTGATATGTATGGTGGGGACGTTACTATACCTAAATGGAAGGTATAGTATCTGTGAACCCGCAACACAGATGGCGACTTAACTTCCCATACATGTAATCAAGTATCCAATGCTATTACTGATATGTTATGTTTATAAAATAACTACTGAAAAACCTACCACAATAATTAAAATAAAAACATTGCATCCAAGTTTCCTGTGGTAAGAAGTGAAATATTTTTTTTTATTAAAGTACAAATGTACTCAGTAGTCCAGTTTTTAGTTGGTTTCCTTGAAGGTTTTCAAAAGGATCCAAGAATATGTCACCGTTTGGGTACATACAATGCGACAGTAACTCAACAATAGAGTAAAACCAAAAGAAAGCTATGAAAATGTCAAAGTACAGTCTTTCCCAATAAACGATTATGGTATCTAATGCAATATGGTTTTTCTTTTTGCCTTGCAAGTCTTTGCATGAAAAATGACACATTTATGTCATACAAATGCTGGTCAGATTACCTCCACATAGCTTTGAAATAACTATCAAATGTTGATTATTGTCTAATGATAATGTACCTTCATTTTAAAGGTATACTGTGCACAAAACATAACAGGTCACGATATTCTTGATCCGAGGTTACACAAGAGTCAGATGACAGACAGTGTTATTACTATGTACTAGTAGTACAAATTAGTAGGTACTTATTTCATGATGTAGGTGTTAAAAGGTCACTGTAAGCTAGTTCCACTTTGCTTTGTTTCAAACACTGACAGGAGTACCGATGCTGTTTTTGAAAAGTTTAAAAGAGGCTTGGATGTAAAATGATGTATGCCAATGTAGAATGTCTTAGTGACCCATTTTGTATTTTGCTTGTAATTGGTATAATAAAGCATATGCTTACAGACTTGATTTGACTGTTGGAAATTAACCATGAAATGTTAGATACATACACCCTACACACTATTACTGCCTTCTAAGACTGATAAAAATCACATATGATGAGAATGAACTACAAACTTAACAGCAAAGATACAGAAGAAACATTAGACCAAGAAATTTATAAAAGACTGGAAAGCAAATTTTCTCAGAATGAAAGAAACATTAATCAGGTGTTAAGTGTGTTGATCACTGCATCTATAACTGTAAGATAATGCTGCTAAAATTGATGAAAAGCTGCAACCCTATCTAGTCACTGAGAAGTGCTACACTGTTAATTTATAAGCAGCACATAATCAGTAACAAGAAAGGCTGTTAACTTGTTAATTTTTGACAGCAGTACTTTAAGAAGTTAAAATGTTTACTCCAGATTTTTTAAGAAAATAAGAACTACACAAGAGAACAAAGAAAACTGCACTTCCATTAGACCAGTACATCAAGCCCTTATAAAGAAATTAACATTCTGTCCCCAACTACTTTACATACAACTCTCAATATTACCCTCATCTACTCAATTTTCCTTTTTCTCCCTATAGAACATATATCCATACATGCCACTCTCATTATTTACCCTCACCCTTCCTCCATTTCTCTCATATCCATACCAACCTTAACCACCTATGTTAGCCTACTCTGTGTGTTAAATATCCCCATGAAATTGTGTTAGTTGATGAAAAGATTTTAATCATGAAGTACCAGGCATGGAAGAATGAAAAAAATCAACACTGAAAAGAAGATCTAAACTTATCAACATATACATTATTTTTTTTTAATATTGAGCCAATTTGGAGTTGTAGTTTTTATTTCAATATTAAATGGTTATCATTATTTTGAAAATTAAGGTAACAGCCAAAGTTACAATAAGCCAAAATGTGTGATGTAAATTTTAATTAAAGAAATTATCCTTGGATAACCATTTTGAAGCCAAAATATATCTATTCAATCAAAAGGTGTAAAAAATATTTTAAAATAAATGAAAGAAAATAGTCTAAATTAAAAATTGCCAAAAGTTTAAAAAATGCCAAATGGTACAAAAGTACCTGTCTGCTAATGTACTAGCCAGCTCGCCTGAGGGTTATCTGGACTTTAAGGTGCTAGTTCACCGAAAACAAATGGCCGCAGTGACCACCAGTCTCTTCCTTTTGGAGTACCAATTTTAGAGTCTCTGATTTGACTAAAGCATGACTTATACAGCCAATATAAAAAAAAACTGACCCAGTTAACAAATTAAAAAGCCCATCCCCAATTAAAATTTAGATAAAAAGTTAAATACATCCCCAATTATCTTTTAAAAACATCCCCAAAAGATAAACACTTTTGCAATTAAATTTGGATAAAAAGTTAAAAACATCCCCAATTAAAATATGGATAAAAATTTAAAACATCCCCGATTAAAATTTGGATAAAAATTAAAAACATTCCCAAAAGATAAAAACTTCCGCAATTAAATTTGGATAAAAGTTAAAAACATCCCCAATTAAAATATGGATAAAAATTTAAAACATTCCCAATTAAAATTTGGATAAAAATTAAAAACATCCCCAATTAAAATATGGATAAAAATTTAAAACATCCCCAATTAAAATATGGATAAAAATTTAAAACATCCCCGATTAAAATTTGGATAAAATTATAAACATCCCCAATTAAAATATGGATAAAAATTAAAAAAATTCCCGATTAAAATTTGGATAAAAAGTTAAAAATATCCCCAATTAAAATATGGATAAAAATTTAAAACATTCCCGATTAAAATATGGATAAAAAGTTAAAAACATCCCCAATTAAAATATGGATAAAAATTTAAAACATCCCCGATTAAAATTTGGATAAAAATTAAAAACATCCCCAATAAAAATCGAACTGAGTGATCGAGCTCACTCAGTTCATGCATGGTACAAAGGAAAGGATTAGACCACGACTCGGTCGCTGTCTGACCAAGTCAAAAGTCAAAAGACTTGGTCACGGTCCAACTGAGTGATCTATCTCACTCAGTTCATATCAGTATTAGCAGATACTTGATATGTATGGTGGGGACGTTACTATACCTAAATGGAAGGTATAGTATCTGTGAACCCGCAACACAGATGGCGACTTAACTTCCCATACATGTAATCAAGTATCCAATGCTATTACTGATATGTTATGTTTATAAAATAACTACTGAAAAACCTACCACAATAATTAAAATAAAAACATTGCATCCAAGTTTCCTGTGGTAAGAAGTGAAATATTTTTTTTTTTATTAAAGTCCAAATGTACTCAGTAGTCAAGTTTTAGTTGGTTTCCTTGAAGGTTTTCAAAAGGATCCAAGAATATGTCACCGTTTGGGTAAATACAATGCGACAGTAACTCAACAATAGAGTAAAACCAAAAGAAAGCTCTGAAAATGTCAAAGTACAGTCTTTCCCAATAAACGATTATGGTATCTAATGCAATATGGTTCTTCTTTTTGCCTTGCAAGTCTTTGCATGAAAAATGATACAAATGCTAGTCAGATTACCTCCATATAGCTTTGAAATAACTATCAAATGTTGATTATTGTCTAATGATAATGTACCTTCATTTTAAAGGTATACTGTGCACAAAACATAACAGGTCACGATCTTCTTGATCCGAGGTTACACAAGAGTCAGATGACAGACAGTGTTATTACTATGTACTAGTAGTACAAATTAGTAGGTACTTATTTCATGATGTAGGTGTTAAAAGGTAACTGCAAGCAAGTTTTAAAAGGGGCCAATATAACAAAACATGATACAATTTCAAATGCAGAAACCATTATGGCCTGATCTATGTAAAAAAAAACAAGCGAAAAAAACAATTCGAAATGATTACCATTGAA
>CM034350.1:3921031-4037844 GCA_019925275.1 Mytilus edulis
TGCTATCCTTATAAGGAGTTATTTCTCTTTAAAAATTAAAAATAATTTTTCAAAAATTCTATTTCGAGAACCGGAAGTCATAGAGACTTGGAACCTTCACCAATAATCTTAAATTCATATGACCTTTAATATGCACCCAAGGTCAAAGGTTACAGAGTGCAAAAACAAATTACGCTGCAATTTCAAGCATACATATTAGAAAAACGATAAGACTTTGCTGCATACATACAGCGTATAAAATGTTCTTCACGACGAGCTCTACATTTTATACAATAAGTCCAAAAATGTCCGACCGTCTGTTCAAAAGTTACAACGAGATGATTCTTAAAAGTATAGTATTTTGTGTATATCTGTTTAAAGGTGACAGATATCAACCTACTATAAACTGCAAAGATGATCAGTAATTCAAGACCTTCAATTTGAGGTCAATGTCAGGTCATGATGAAATTTCACCTTGACCTTAACATTATACTATATACAATACAATACAATATTTTATTAACGTCTCACCTTTTACAAAGCAATACTATGACATTGACCTTGTGATATTTGAAAGGTCAAGTGGTCCTGAGTTGACTGGTGGTAGTCCCATGTCTCCACGACTTCCGGTTCTCAAGTTTGGTATTGCATCATATATTTGATGATTGATTGTGACCTTGGTGAACTTTGAAATTGTCCCAATTCTTTTTCTGTAATGTTGTCCTTTATCTGTAGGCCATTAACCATTTGACAGATTTGAGATATCTATTGTCGTTTTAGAGATAATCCAGTTTGAAATTTTATGAGCGGCGGCATGTATTTCTGAATCAACAACAGCCTACCACTTAAAATGTTTAAGAAATTGAAGAGGTTAACATAGTTATATGTTTGACCAAATACCAAAAACATTCCATTGAAAAAAACACCAAAAAATCATTTTGAAATTTTCATGTTTTGCATCGACTTTGTAAGTTTCATAACTTCTATTTATATCGTTGATATTGCATCATTTTTGGCACTTTGTCAAATGGGGTCATCTGATATATCAAATTGAAGGTCTCAATAAACTCTACTTAAAAATGAAAAATTTAAACCTCTTTTTCATCCCAGGTGGAAGGGTGGGGTCATTTAGTGCAAAAATTCAAATTTCTCAGATGGTAAGGTTGTCGCATATCAAATGAAAGCACATAAATCGTACATTTCAAATTTCAAATTGACGTCCCCCAAAAATTGGTTGGATGGGGTCATTGAGTGCAAATAATAAATTTTCTTTTACGATAGCGTTGTTGTATATCAAATGAAAGGTCATGATGTGTACATTTGAAATATCAAATTCCCAACCTCCAAAAGTTGGTTGGTTGGGGTTATTAAGTGCAAAAATCAAACTTTTTAGAACATGGTGTTGTCGCATATAAAATGAAAGCTCATCTATCCTGTGTTACATATATCATACTTCCGATCTTAAAAATGTAGGCGGATGAGGTCATTAAGTGTAAAAAGCGAAAAGTTTCAGAAGGTATGCTTGTCGTATATCAAACGAAAGGTCGTACAAAGAACATTACGAAAACATCACTTTTACAGGAAAGACCTTTCAATTGTTTTACAAACAATTGAGATACTAGTTCTAATGTTTTTTTTTTCGTTTTTTTTTCCTTCCAGCATTTGTTTGGCACGCCCTCCTACTGCTTCTATTGGAGTTATCAATACCAAATTTGAACCATCGATATGCCTCATCATGAACTTTTACCAGATGAACTTTTGTAGGATTTCATCATCCCCTTTAGAAGTTATCTCCCTTTTATTGATTTTTTTCAACATGGCCCCCCCCTAAATGTTTTAAAAGATATCATGACCTTATTTAGACAATAGGTAGATATGATCATAATGTATTACCATATGAGGCTGCATAGGATTTCATCATCCCCTTTGAGAGTTATATCCCCTTGAAGCAATTTCTTTTATTTGTATTTTTCTTTAAAAGTATTAGAGATAGAATCGATTCGAAAATGGCAGCATATACAAGAACAGATGGCAATGTTTATAAACATAAACAATTAATTTGTTACTAAGCCTTATAAGGAGTTATTTCCCTTTAAAAATTATAAATATTTTTTGAAAAGTTTTATTTCGAGAACCAGAAGTCATAGAGACTTGGAACCTTCACCAATAATCTTAAATTCATATGACCTTTAATATGCACCTAAGGTCAAAGGTCACCGAGTGCAAAAAAAAATTACGCTGCAATTTCAAGCTTACATATTAGGAAAACGATAAGACTTTGCTGCATACATACAGCGCATAAAATGTTCTTCTCGACGAGCTCTACAATTTATTCAATAAGCCCAAAAATGTCCGACCGTCTGTTCAAAAGTTACAACGGGATGATTCTTAAAAGTATAGTATTGTGTGTATATCTTTTTAAATGTAACAGATATCAACCTACTATAAAGTGCAAAGATGATCAGTAATTCAAGACCTTCAATTTGAGGTCAATGTCAGGTCATGATGAAATTTCACCTTGACCTTTACAGTATACAATGACCTTGACCTTGTGTTAGTTGAAAGGTTAAGTGGTCCTGAGTTGGATGGTGATAGTCCCATGTCTCTACGACTTCCGGTTCTTAAGTTTAGTATTGCATCATATATTTGATGATTAATTGTGACCTTGGTGAACTTTGAAATTGTCCCAATTCTTTTTCTATAATGTTGTCCTTTAACTGTAGATCATTTACCATTTCACAGATTTGAGATATTAATTGTCGTTTAAGAGATAATGCAGTTTGAAATTTTGCGAGCAGCGGCATGTATTTCTGAATCAACAACAGCCTACCACTTAAAATGTTTAAGAAATTGAAGAGGTTAACATAGTTATATGTTTGACCAAATACCAAAAACATTCCATTGAAAAAAACACCAAAAAATCATTTTGAAATTTTCATGTTATGCATTGACTTTGTAAGTTTCATAACTTCTATTTATATCGTTGATATTGCATCATTTTTGGCACTTTGTCAAATGGGGTCATCTGATATATCAAATTGAAGGTCTAAATAAACTCTACTTTAATATGAAAATTTTAAACCCCCTTTTCATCCCAGGAGGACGGGTGGGGTCATTTAGTGCAAACATTCAAATTTCTCAGATGGTAAGGTTGTCGCATATCAAATGAAAGAACATAAAGCGTACATTTCAAATTTAAAATTGACGTCTCCCAAAAATGGGTTGGATGGGGTCATTGAGTGCAAAAAATAAATTTTCTTTTAAGATAGGGTTGTTGTATATTAAATGAAAGGTCATGATGTGTACATTGGAAATATCAAACCCCGACCTCCAAAAATTAGTTGGATAGGGTTATTAAGTGCAAATATCAAACTTTCTAGAACATAGAGTTGTTGCATATCAAATGAAAGCTCATCTACTCTATGTGATTTATATCATAATTCCGATCTCAAAAATGTAGGCGGATGAGGTCATTAAGTGTTAAAAGTGGAAAGTTTCAGAAGGTATGCTTGTCGTATATCAAACGAAAGATCGTACAAGGTACATTACAAAAACATCACTTTTACAGGAAAGACCTTTCAATTGTTTTACAAACAATTGAGATACTAGTTATACTGGTATCTCTTAGGTTTTTTATTATTTGGACTTTTACCCTTGAGACTTGCAGGAAGGCGTATCTGAAAAATAAAATAGCCTTCCAAGAGGTTATAATTATTTGGACTATGTGTAACCCAAATTAGAATTAGTATATTGCACGAATTACTTGCCAGACAGGCCACCTAGTACATGTAGTACTAAGATACAAATTTAAAAAAGTGGCCCTTTACAAAATTTAATTGCCTTGGGCGAGCCAGATATTGTCATCATATTGATTATTTCTATATCCCTACTAACCTGTGTTTCTTCTCAAATACATGAAAAGGATGCCTCTGGATGTTAAGCAAACCACAATCGATGATCAAGGCAGAGGGCTTTTATTCCTGGGGGGGGGGGGGTGTTTCAACGGTAAAGAGTTGAAACAAAGATTCATACCCCTAAATAAGGCGTCTTTATTGAATTGCCACTTTTCTGTTCTCATTGATTCATTACTTGTCAACTTAGGGCCTTTCATAGTTCCCTACTTGGTGTGGAGTCCCACTTATTGAAGATCTTGTGGTAATCTCTGAAAGTTTTTGAAATCACTTGTGGTAATACAACATGTAACTGGGTGTGTTTGTTACGTTTAATAACCATATTCATTCTTTTTCTATCATGTCAGACTGTTTTAGGCCTAATGAAAACACTTAAATTCTCATATTCCTCGGCTCATAGTCTCCTACATACATGTACCTACCATATTTTTCTGTCTCTCAGTTGAAAAGAATTTATTTTGAAAATTTTCTTATTTTAATATGCCAATCATCCTGATCATGGTGGTTTGAAATCAAGTTTAAAGCACAATTTAAAACACTTTTTGCTTTAAAAGATTTATATAAATACTTGTAAACGTTTAACCAGAATAAGGAAACTAAATAAAGGCCTAATTACTAATTACATGCGAGTGACAATATTTTTTGTGTCGCTAGCAGGTTATTCAGAGAAATTTGAATATTGAGCAAGTTTTCACATCACATTTCTATTTGTCCATTGTTTAAAATTCAGAAAATTGTAATGAACCGTGAAGAAAATAATTTGGCTATTGAAAATTAACAGATCAATTCAATTTTTTTTCTTAAATATTTTTATGACCTGATCACTAAACATACTATAAAAGGGGCACATAGATTTACCAAAGTAAAGTCTGTCAAAACACCTGATATTGGTTATACATGTAGTAGTACAACAGACATAACAGAGAAGCTAGTAATTAGATCAGTGTGACATTTTTGAAGCCATAAACAGTCCAGCATGCAGTAATTTTAGACATACATTTTCAATATTAGGCCACTCCAAATCAATCCCTCATTCGACGGATTCCCAGCGTGTGTTTTCAATTCTCAATGGATTCCAATGAAATTTTACCAAAGGGTATTACTAATGTACTACTCAGTACTGTGAAGACCATAGACAATTTTGAATATCAGGACTGTCCAATTATTTTTTGGGGGAGCTATGTCCCTTTGACCATCAAAATGTTTTTTAGTCAGGTGGGGACAGGCACAAATATATAAACAAGACATGGTATAGCATTGATACTACCGCAGCTGTACTTCCATGTTGTAGTGGATAGTACAACATTGGTTGCCCTATTTTATTATAGATTGACATTGTGTGACATGATGAAAAGTGGTTTTAAATTCTGTGTTATTTGTCATAATCAGGGAATGGTAATGAAAAACGTTGGAATTTGTAAGAATATCTCCCGTATATATGTTATATATATATATGTAATACATTTTAGATCTCAGATGCTACAAGAGTGTGTTCTTCACATTTTCTTACTACAGAAATACAGAAAACATTGACAGGAAAGAGAAAATTGGCCCAAGGTGCAGTTCCTTCCCTATTTGCATGGTCTATAAGTGCCACACCCAAAAGACCGGGGCCAAGACGGAGATTAGTAGAGAATTTTGATGACAAGTAAGTTGTTCATGTTGTTTCATAATTATATTTACACATGTTTACATATAAAGAATGAATAAGAATAAAATAAAAGACTTTTCAACATTTGTTCTTTTGATTGACAGATTTATAATGAGAAAACTCAGGTATGTGACATGATAAAATGTAACTCATCATAAAAATATAATGATCAAATTCTTTTTTGTTTTAAATGTTTATAAATAAATATGATATATGTCGGATCACACTTTTCTTGTCTATTTCATTATTGATAAGAATATTTTAATGTATTGATTGAATACAGACTTCTAATTAATCTACTAACTAATTTTCATAAATGTAATTTTTTTCAGCATTCTTTTGTTTTGAATTGTATACATGTACATAGACACCACAGCACATCTTCCGATCACCTATTAAAGTGGAAGAAGAAAGATTTAACATTGCTGATTCCATTCAATGCCCCTTAGAATTAACATTTTTTTAAACACAAAGGTTTAATTGCATTTTTTTTGGCCAGTGGGTTCGACTCCCACCCAGGACGTTCATATCAATGTACTGTGTCGTGATCTTTGTATGCATGTAAAGTTCAAATTTAGATTTCTTCACCAATGTTTTTGTTAAAATGTTTAACTTTCCTGTTGTGCATGTTATTCATTCCATTTAAATCCATCATCAATTTTCCAATGAACTTTATGGCACTAAAAAATGTAAATAAAAGCATATGATTTGAAATATTACATGCATTTTGATTATGAAACAGTATATATCGGAATGGAGGAGATTGTTCTGGCCTCCAACAAAAAAAGTGCAATTTTATTTGTGTACAAAGTTAAATTAATTTTTGGTCTTCCTCCAAAATTTCTGATGTTTGGATCAGTGATGAATGGGTGTACAGGTAAGTAGATGTTTATTAAAAAAAATTAATAGCACTGTAAACAATATTTTATGTCCATGTTTGACAAGCTGTTAGTCTTAAAGTCATTTTAAACTCATTATTCTCTATTAATTGCAGAAAACAGGATGTATCACTTTTGAATACTTTGATTGCTCTTTAATAATGTCGGATATTTTGCAATATTGTTTTCCATTGTTTGAAGATGTGGCCCGAGAAACAACGGACTAAATAGGTGCAATTCCAAATCCTTGTTGGATCTTGATGATACACGTACTTTGCAATATGCTTGTCAATGGTTTGAAGTGATGTCCGAACAAGAATAAAACTAAAAGGTGTTAGTAGAGGGCAACAAAACTGCGAGTTTAAAATATATATACACTGCAATTCAACAATAAACATGTAGATGTGGAATAATTTTGAGTCACATACGCTTTGCTCATTGTTGAAGGCCGTACGGTGACCTATAGTTGTTAATGTTTGTGTTATTTTGGTCTTTTGTGGATAGTTGTCTCATTGGCAATCATACCACATCTTCTTTTTTACATATGTCATATAAGAATATCATAATATTCATTTGCCTGTATCTGGTTTTCAATTTTGATTTCTTGTTTATATTTTCAGTATTGCTAAAGCACCGAAGCTGTCATGTACAAGCACCAGTCCCGATGCTGAAACACAGATTCTTGGAGAAAAGATTGTTACCCCATTCGTCTCGAATGATCATGACTATGTTGTTCAGACTCTGTCTACAGAGGAAAAATTACAGGCAGCTCTGAAGGAAGTGGAACTTTTACAAAACCAGGTCACTACTTTATCTTCAAATACATTCTGCTTGAACAGATTTTCAACTAACAATTCACTGATCAACTTTTACACTGGCTTTATTAACTATGAAACACTAAAGAGTGTCTTTACTGCCTTACAGCCCACTGTAACAACAATGGTTAGATGGTCTCAAATGCAGAGACATGTGAATAAGGAAAATGTCAATGAAAATGCATTCCACTGTGAAACACTGCTTTTAATTGATCAGTTTTTCTTGTTCTTGTGTAGAGTGAGACAAGGTTTACCAGAACAAGACCTTGCAGTAAGATTTAACATTTCACAAAGTTCTGTTAGCAGGATTTTAATAACTTGGGCAAACTATCTGTATTGCATGCTTGGTAGTTTACCATTGTGGTCCTCCAGAGCTGCCATAGATGAAAGCATGCCACAGTCATTTAAAGACACATATCCGAAAACTAGAGTTATTCTGGACTGTACAGAGATAAGGGTACAGACTCCAAGTTCCAAGGTTTTGAACTCTGAAACGTACTCAAGTTACAAAAGTCATACAACTTTTAAATCTTTGGTTGGAATAACTCCCAATGGAGCCATATCTTTTGTAAGCTCTCTGTACACAGGTTCAATTTCTGAAAAGTCAGGGATATTAGACTTGTTAGAGCCAGGTGACGAAGTTATGGCTGACAAGGGTTTTTTGATAAATGACCTGCTTAAGACCAAACAAGCAAGTTTGGTAATACCCCCTTTTTTAGGGCAAAAGGGTAAATTCTCAAAAGATGAAATTGAGAAGACTCATGAAATTGCACGATTGAGGATACATGTTGAAAGAGCAATACGGAGAATCAAAGAATACCATCTATTTGATAAGGTTATACCCTTGAATATGGCCTCTTCAATCAATCAGATATGGACAGTTTGTGCTATACTGACAAATTTCAGAGGCCCATTATTTTAAGTCAAATCGTAGAATTCATAGGGAGAAAAAAACAAAACTCATTTTACTCTGTTTAACTTGTATGTATTTTTATCAGGAGTCAAAATTTTAATGTATAAAACTTTTTAACTTAAGGCCAAAATAAAAAAAACCTAGATTCTCATCCCATCCCAACCAGATTTGGCACCCTTGCCAAAAATTAATTTGTTTTTTTGCCGAATGTCAATTTCTTTAAAGTTTACAAACTTTTTTCACTAAAATTGATAAAAAAAAATTGAATAATTCCTGACTATAACAAAATTTGAACAAGGTTTGACAAGATCTAGGATTTTTTTATAACGGCCGAACCCTGATTTTTAGAATGTTTTTGTGATCAGAAGAAAGTAGTTCTTTTCTTTCTTTCTTGTGTATTAGCTTCCTATCTAAGGAACACCCCGCAATGGGTAATCAGGAGTATTTACATTAGTGGGTAAATCAAAGATTTATTTTATGTTTTTAAAAGTTAAATACAATAGGGTTAAAAAGTAAAAAAAAAAAAAAAAATAGACCGAGGACAAAGGTAAAAATAATCGATAAAATTAATAATGTAAAAAAGTGCCAGTAGACGTGCTCTGTACATATGGTGGAGAGGTTAACATGGTTAAGAGATAAAAATACAAATAAATTTGGATGGAGAAATATTCACAAGATTAGAAAAAAAAAAAATGTACATGTTTGGAGGCATAAAATCTAAAATCCAACTTGTCCATCATAAGTAAAAAAGTAAAAATTGCTTAGGTACCAAAGTTACTAAAGTACATTGTCTATACTAATCATTCCTAGCATTCACATACTTCCATTTGAATTTCACTTGTTTTCTAAGTTCTTAAGAAGCTGTAAGCGGCAGATGTGTATTTTGTAACAGAAGTCTCTAGTCAGTGACTCGACATTCATCTTCTGGGTTTTACTGAGGTTTTGCATACTGTGGAAAACTGAGAAATCTAGCAAAAGTGCTACAATGTTTTGGTTAATGTTAAAAAGTTGTTCCCATCCTTTGCAACCTATGATATTTGTGACCAGGATTTTGAGAGGAAGGAAATACTTCATACGAGTTTCCCTTAAAGCTGGACAGAATGTTAAGACATGCGTTAAATCTTCGTCCTTCCTCTGACACAGCAGGCATGTTGCATTTATCTTGTATTGACTAAATTTGTATTTGTCGGCCTGTACCAAGTATGTACCAGTGAGCATACGAGCTTTGATCATGCTTTTCCGTACATCTAACAAGCTCTGTGATGCAGATTCCCAGACTGGGTGGACAGTACCTATCTCTAAGATGGTTGTGTTAAGTAAACTCAATGATGATTTTGACTTTGCCTTTTCTTGTAGTTCATAGGTCCAGTATTTGTTAATTGTGGATCTCAGGATTTTTTTCCATACACCTTTTGAAGGAAGTTTTATACTGGAGTCAAGAATGTTTGGCAGGTTGTATTGTTGTAGCAGTAAAATTGATTGATGAAAGAAGCTTTTAGGATTATCGGAATTGACGGATATTTGTCTTTTAAGAATTTCCTTTAATTTAGAGTTGTCACAGGACAGAATTGCATGTAAGAGTGTCAGTTTCTTTCTATGGATTTCTCCTTCTACCGGTAGGACACCCAGTAGTAAATAAATGGCAGGAATAGCCGTTCTTTTAGAGAAAGATTGAATTGATCTGAGAGTTTCTTTGTGAAACTTTTCCAGTAGTTCCATTTGAGTTTTGGTAAGAGTGAGGACTTCCAAGCCATACAAGAGTCTAGGTAATACATAGCTTTTGTATATTGTAACGGAGATTTTGGGATTTAAGCCGTTGGTTCCATGCAGACCTGAGTTCATTAGAGCATACTTGGTTCTTCTTGCAGATTTGATGCGATCCTCTATGTTGATATCACATTCCTTTCTAGTTGTTCGTTTTATACCCAGATGTACCGTTTCTTCAGAAGCAGAAATTTCCTTTCCCGACATGTTCCAGGAGTAAGGCTCGGGATTTTTTGATGATTTATAGTGGATAATTTTGGATTTAGTCGGGTGAATAGTATACTGATGTTGGTTTGCATATCTCTGTAGAATATTAAGCATCACCTGAAGTTCTTCTGGATTTGAGCTCAGTAGTGCTACATCATCAGCACATGTTGGTGCGCCACAGTATATTGTGCCTAATATAAAGCCTAATGAGTTTTCTTCCAGTTCTTTAAGAAGATCTTCCACAAATATTTTATATAAGTGGGTTGATAGAATACCCCCTTGTCTAACTCCTTGTTGGATGTTAAAGCTGTCACTGAATTCTCCCTGCCATTTAACTTTGGAGGTGAGACCGCTGTAGAAGTCTTTAATTAGTAACCATATATCAGGGTGTGTTCCACGGTCGAGAAGCTTGTCAAGAAGAATGGTATGTTGAACGACATCAAAAGCCGATTGGACGTCGACAGTTGCTAGATATAAGGATAATGCACTGCTTATTTCACATTTACACTCAGAGATTATTAGACTTGCGAAGAGTGGCCACAGACCTGCAGTAAATCCAAATTGTAAGTCAGTACCAGAGTTAATAAAGAGTTTGCCAAGAATGCAGAATTCATGTAGTTTTGAGAGTACTGGAGTCACAGTGATGCCACGGTAACTGTTAACTAGAGATGGATTTTTTTCCTTATTAAGACTGGCGTCAAGATTCCTGATTTGAAGTCAACTGGGACTTTTCTTTCCTGCAAGATTTTATTGAAAATTTTTGTGATCACTGGTACCACAGTGTGTTGAGCGTATTTAAGATGTTCTGCGCATATTCCGTGTTCGTCCGCTGATTTACCTGTGTTTAAGAATT
The DNA here is from genome assembly GCA_019925275.1 of Mytilus edulis. Taxonomy (NCBI): domain Eukaryota; kingdom Metazoa; phylum Mollusca; class Bivalvia; order Mytilida; family Mytilidae; genus Mytilus; species Mytilus edulis. The sequence goes on from CM034350.1 coordinate 3,932,003, forward strand.
CAATTGCTTGTTTTACTTCCTTTTCTGTGTATGGGTCCATTGATGGCAGATTTTGACTGAAAGTTTCCTCAACTATTTTCTGTCTTATTTGGCAGAGTTCCAGATAAGCATTGTCATATTCGTTCCCTTTTGGAAGGCTGAGATCTTCGTAGTAATTTGCGAAGGCACGGCTTTGATTTTGGGAAGAGAAGTCAAATTTACCGTCAATTTCCAAGCCGGATGTTTCCGTTTTAGACTTTGATTTATTTCTATTGATGAGTTTGAAGAAGAGTTCAGATGAAGGATTGTCCATAATTTGCTCATATAGCTTTCTCCTGTCAGTTGCCTGTTCTTGTCTCTGTTGACTGCGGAGTTTCTTCTTTTCACTTTTGAGATCTTGCTTGCTTTGATGATTTTCTGGTTTACCCAGTGCTTTCCATTTAGAATATAATTGTTTGCAGGTTTTGAGATGTTTCCTGACTTTCGGTGAGGCTTTCCATTTTGGACCTTTTAGCTTGGTTATTTTTGATGGGACTGCCAGATGCGAAGCTTTTAACAGAATAGATGTCAGAGTTTTAATGTTCTCTGAGGTTGTTTTGTCTTCCCTTATGTCAGATAGTTTTTCTGAGATAGTATCCCGGTATAGTTGTTCATCAATCTCATTCCATTTCAGTCTTTGAACAGTTTTTTTATTTTGATTAGAGAATTTTTCAAGCAGAGGGACAGCAATATTGGTGATCATTGAGACAGGTACATGAGAGGAGACATTAGATGATGTGTTTTCCCAGATCTCATGATTACAATAAATATCCTTGTTGTTGGTCAGTATGTAGTCAATTTGCGAAGAAGATTGTCCTGAATGGTGGAAGAATGTTTTTTGTTCACCATAATTTCCGACAGTAGATAGGTTCATTTCCAAAACAAATTGTTTCAAAAGCTGGTCATGTTTGTTATTCCTACTAGTAGCGAGAGTACCATTTAGATCTCCGCAGACAACTACTTGGTGAGTTGATTGATATTTCTCTATAATTGAGTGAATTATATCCAGACAGACTCCATATTCATACTGTGAATCGGTTTCCCTTGTTGGCATGTAAGTGTTAATTAAGCAGATATTCCAATTTGAGGTAAATAAAATAGCGACAATTCTTTCGTTTCCATCTGGGAGTTTTTTAATCTGATTGTTCCAAGTTTTTGGCCAGAGGATGGAAACTCCTGCTTGGCCTCTAGGAAGTTTGAATCCATCTAGTGGTTCGTTAGAGTCATGACATCTGGTATGGTTTTCCCATTCAGGTAAGAGCTTATTAAGGAAGTTCGACTGACACTCCCAGAGGAAGTGTTCTTGAAGACATATGATATGGGAGTTGTCGAGAATAGAGTGCAGAAAGGATGTGTTTGATTTTATCCCTTCAATATTACATGTAGTTAGTCTGATGTTCTCGGTTCTACTAGAGATTCCAGATTTTCCTTTTGTTCTGGAGGTTTCTCCTGGAGGCAGTTGTTTCGAAAAGGGGAATTTGACTTGATGATCCCTGTTCTATTTGGGGGTTGAATATTGTCTGTGGCAGAGATTTGGTAAGTTGTTTGATGGCTAGCCACTTGAGCTTTTTGTGAGTGTTCTATTGGCTGATGATGAGTTTCAGCTGTGGTAATGACTTGGTTGCTATGAGAATGATCCAAAAGGATGTCAGCTTGTTCTTTGTGCATTTCTAGATCTAAGTAGTTGACTATTTCTGAGTCAATTGGAGGTGAAGAAAAGCTTGTAGTGATAGTCTCATTTTGTGGCTTTGACATTCTTCCTATGTTTGTGTTTGAGGAAGGTTGAGAGGGTAGCTGTTTCTTTTGTTGGTATCTCCTGTTTGTCCAGCCTCTTTGACCAGTTTCCATTGATACCGACTGTGGTGTGATTTTGGCCATTCTTGCTTGAAGGTTCGAGTTAGGAGCAGGTCTCGTTGAGTTCTCGTTGAAAATCTTGTTATTGAGGTTGTATCGACCTGAGCTTTGTTGAAGATGAGGAGCCGGATGTTGAAAACCTAGATCAGTTCTAGATGCATTATTGTGGTATATATGTGGCTGAGGAATAAAAGGTGTTGGTATGTGAGGTGCCCTGTTCCCGTGAAAGTCCGGTACTTGCTGGGATGAGTAGGCATAAGTTGGTGGCAACAAGTTTTGTTGAGGGATACCTGGGTATCCATGGCCAGTTGCTAGATGAGCGTTGGTTTGAAATTGAGGTTGAGGTTGATGTAGCATAGAGCCAGGATGGTTGGAGAACTGAGTTTGGCTGTAAGCTGGATGCAAGTTCCACTGAGGTATGAAAGGTACTGGTTGCTGAGGAGGATAATGCGATTGGAGCAGATTGTGCTGACAAGGAGGATGATAGTGGCTCATAGGTCTGTTCTGAAGAGATAGCTGAGTAATTAGAGCAGTGTTGATGCTCATATTTTGAGCTGTTTGATTCTCCAAAATGCGCAGTCTGTTTTCCATTAGCTCTTGCTTGTAATAGGTATCTAAGTGCTGATGTGACAATGGAGAATTTGTATCGTTCCTATGCCTTGGGTTGATATGAGGATTAGCATCAATCCTATAACTGTGGTGGGAGTTTTGACGTGAAGGATCAATTTCAGCCTGATCATTTTGGTGTTTAATGTGATCTTTAAATGTCTGAAGAACAGTGCGGAGTTGATTTACTTCGTTTTCTAAATCAAGAATTCTTGTTCTCTGTGTTATCAGTGTTTGGTCATGCTCTAAGACAGAAGACTTAACCTTTAATTTTCGTTGATTGGTTGATGACCTAGAAGTAGGTGAGTTGTTTCTCTTTGCTGATTTGCCCCTATCTGTAATGGGGTTTCTAGTTGAGGAGTTGAGTCGCTAGAAGTACCAGTCAGGACAGACTTTACCATGGTATCATCTTTTTCCAAGTTGTTTGCTGTCTGATTGTGGCAGCTAGTGATACAGGGATTTACGTAAGTGTCTGTGGGGATTCCAGGGATGATTTCTGAGCTGGCGAGTCCATACATGTGTCAGTAGTATGATCCTGTGTTTCGTGAGAGCTTATAGCAGGTTCAGAACTGGAGGTATTAATTGGTAACTCTTGATTGTTATCATCAGTTTGTGGAATGAAGGTGGCTCCTACATAGAGCAGATCGTCGTTACATTGGTCACAGTGATATTCTAGTTGTTGAAAGGAGTTGATGTGGTCCTCTGTTAGGCCAACACATTTGTAATGGAACCAGTTATTGCAAGAATCACAAGCGATCCCTTCTGTCTGGACATTTTGTTCACAGTTTGGGCATATTTCACCATCCTCCCTTTCAGCTAGTTGTAGTCCGCTGGTATCTTCTGTTGTTTCTAATGCTTCCATCTGGTTTCTTTTGAGGTCCTTCTGTATGATGTTGGATAAAGAGTCTTTAATGATACTTAATTGAGAGTGTATGGTTTTGTTGCAAATGTTCAATTCTGTATAATGATTCTGAATCTCTGCACAGATTTTGTCAAAAATGTCGTTGATGAAGATATCAACCCTGCCGCCATTAACGGTCATCTTGTTTGTAGTATGATAAAGATTCATGGTAAATTTGAGAAGATTGCCTGGTTGATTGTTTGCTTTGCGATTGAAAATTTTGTAGCAGGAGTCAATGTTCAGGTTAGAAAGTTCAACGCCGTGCTGTTCTACTACTACAAAACTAAGGTTGAACTCTGGAGATTTAATTAATTGCAGAATTTTTTCTTTAATAAGCTCATAGGCCCCAGTGCTGAATTCCATAACGAAATTTTTTCCAGCTTTCATTTCATAATGTAAATGTTCCTGTTTACATTTTAAAGTTTTTGTTTCTAAGGCCTTTGGTCTGTTTAACGTGTAGTTTCTATTGTTGCCATGTATAGTTAAAATTTCTTTAGAGAGTAAGTTTCCTGTAGACTGAGATTTCTTAGACGTTCTGGTTTCCATCTTTCGCAACATGCTATCGTGACTCTCCAATGTGATCGTGCAACCAAACCAGAAAAAAGGATTTCAGCCGAGGAGGTGAGATGAGATATGAGTGTCCACCAAGTCGGTCTAGCGCGGAAAAACCACACTTACCAATCCTAGATGGACGGAACTTGAAACCCCTGTTTCGGTATAGCGCGGGAAAACCACACTGACCAAGACAGAGGTTTATACTTAAAATGAAAACGGATAGGTATAGCGCGGAAAAACCACACTGACCCAATTAAACTGTATGCGAGTTTGAGGGGAGATTACACAACCACACTGGAAAGCGGACAGCTGCTGAAAAAAAAAAACAACAGTAAGCAAAAAGATGCGAACAAAACAAAATAACAAGAACACTCTTGTAAATGGTCTAGCTTGTAAAAACAGTTAACCCGTCAGATTATAAAACTATAGAATATATAGTCGAAAAAAAAAAAAAAAAAGGTATGACAGTTACAAAAATTAATCTATTTAACTTTTTGAATTATTTCTGGTTTATGGAATGAAAGTAAGGATAAAGTGGGAGTGCCAAAGATCACCCCTTTATTTTAAATCATGAAATAAAAGAGCCTGTTAGGCTTTGTGCGACTAGATAAAACTAAATAAGAATTATAAGATGTGGTGGTTATAAAATAAAATAAATGTAATCAAAAAGAAATTTAAAAGGAGAATTTATCAATAAAAATGCGTCTCAACCTACTCTAGAAAATAAAATAAAATGCGGGTTATACAATTTTTAAGAAAATACAGCAATAAAAGATATTACAAAGTGGAAATAATGGTAAGCCCGAGTGACAGAACAGTATAAAAATATGACAATGTACACATACAGGTACTAAAACTTAAAATACAAATGTAAAAAGAGGTAAGCCTCTAATTTAAAAATCAAAACGATAAATGTTGGCTGCTAGGCTTGAGGGTTTGATTTAACTAAAAATCCAAATTTTGAAAAGTGTTTATAAGATATACTTATAATAAAAGTATTCAGAAAAATAAATTTAATTCAAGTACTTCAAAAAAAAAAAAAAAACCACAACAAAAGATAAAAAAGAAAACACCAGCAAGATGGCCTACTATGTTTATATTAATAATCAGAGATTTAACTAATAGAGAGAAAGCAATTAGCCAATAGTAGATACTAAAAATGTATGTAGTACCCCAAAAATATGTTTCTTAAACTAAATCTCAGACACAAAAAAGAGAGAAAATTTATAATAATCAAAGATCAATACAACCAAATATAAATTTGAACTACAATAATGTAAAAGAAAATTTTAATGTTCAGTTAAATTGTATTCTTGAGAAGGTGTCTTCCCGATTGTCCCACTTTTTGAAATTACAGGTAAAAAGGTAATGAAATTTTGTGGGGACAATCGGGAATATGTTTGTGGGACAATTGGGAAGTTTAAATGTGGGACAATTGGGAACTGTTTTTTATAATGATTAATTTGTTTTTATGCGTGTTGCAGTTAATCAAGGTTACTAATCGATGTAACTTATAAAATATGAACAAAATAAGACCAAATAACAATATTTACATATTTTATTTTGCTCATAGTAGGTACAATTGAAGTTCATATAATATAATATGAAGTCTTTTAAAAAAATATTTTTTGTTAGTCTAAGATGCATATTTTTTTTAATTTTTTTTATTGGCTTTGAACTAGCAGTCAGTACTGCAAGTACTCTCAGATCTGTACTTAGTGTCTTTGTCGTGGTGATGTCCCAAGCCAGGAGCCTGTAAGTCAGTGGTTGTCGTTTGTTGCCGTGTAACATATTTGTTATTCGTTCATTATTTTTAAAAATTATGCCATTAGTTTTCTTGTTTGACATTAGTCATTTTGGGGCCTTTTGTAGCTATGTGATATGGGATTTGCTCATTGTTGAAGGCGTATGATGACCTATAGTTGTTAATTTCTGTGTCATTTGGTCTCTTTGGGAGAGTTGTCTCATTGACAATCATACCACATCTTCTTATTTCTTATGGAAGTCTGGCTCTTCTTTATAATTGGTGAAGAGTCCTGTTGACTGCAAAAACAATGGGAAAATGGAAAAACAATCTTTAATAGTGATTCTTGGAAAGGCTGATCTGGAAAAATTCTAGACAGCAGCAAATTTAGAGAAAATAGGTACAAAGAAATGATTTTATACCAGAAGCATGTGCATCCATATAAAAAAAAATCTTACAAATATCTCAAATATGTATTTTTTCAATCAATTATAACAAAGAAGTTGAAATAATATGATTTGTGTTCTAAGAAATTCCAAAATTCCAAAATTTACAAATTGACAGAATGGTCAATTTGACACAAAAAGCAATAAAATTTTATAAAACTTTCTTATATTAACACCTACTTCTAGGTTTGTTTTTTTTTAAGTTAGATTTATTCAGATTGGTCCACTCTATCTTTATTGAAAGTATGAAAAAAATAAAGTTTAATTGTGAAACTGTGATTTTTTTTTTATGATAATAGCCCAAAAATGGATAACATTTGATGAAAACTGAGAAAATCATCAGAATTGGGTACTTTCAAATGGCTGTAGCAAAAATAAGTGCACCACCATATGATTTTCGTCACCAATTAGTTTTCTAGAGTCATATATAAACCCGAAAATCAGGTTAAGAAAAAAAAGTGTAATTCAAGACCTTAAAAGATCTATTTCATAAATCAGAAATATTATATTTTTTAATCAAAAGTGTATCAATCTAATGATTTAAAAAACATATTTTTTATACTTTTATAGAATTAATATTAAATGTGCAATAATTAATTCTTGTTTATTTAGCAAAACAAACAACAGTTACCTTGTTTATCTAAGAACATTTTACTACATAAAATAATGTGGGACAATCAGAACTTTTCATGTGGGACAATCAGAACTCTAAAATTTTAAAAAGTGGGACAATCGGGAATAAACCCTTGAGAAGTAGGTTACAAGTGTAAATACAAATCAATTAGACGACCAACAGTTAATGAAGATTTGTTGCAGAATTTTACGCAGCCAGGCTTTTGCTAGTGCTGGATCTGGATGAATGCCGTCCGGGTACAGAGCAATATTAAAGAATTTTCTTTGTTTTGTAGAGCCTTTATGCTTTGAGGACCTGTCTTTTGAAGTTCTGTATAGATCGTAATTAAAGTCTGGGGAATGTGAATGAAGAGAGGTGTTGATTGCCTTTACTTCTTTGTTGAGAGCGATCACTTGTTGTTCTAGAATGTGCTCTTGTTCCGAGAATACAGATGGATCTTTGTGGTGTTGTTTGGTGTTCCAATTGATGATAGAATAAAATGGTGTTTCAAGGAAGGTTACTCTACAGTTTGGGTATTTCGCCAGGAGATCGATGATTTCTTTATAACCTTGAGTTATTTGCTGAATAATTTCTGTGTTGTTGAAAGAGGAGAGTGAAATATATCTGGTGTTTTTGTCAATGGAGGTAAGGTTGCATGTACCAATCCAGACGAAGAGCCAAATGTCACCAATAAGTTGAATCTCTGTATCAAGATTTGCTTTGAGCCAGGCTATGGATTGTTGTATGGTCCTACCTCTTTGACACCACCAAGTTATGTTGCTTTGTTGTGAGTGTACAAACTGGCTCTGGAGTTTGGTACCTTTGCTATCTGCTAAAATAACGGGTCTGTGTGTTCTCCGACCTTGAGGTGGATCTAGGCTCTTGTTGCCAAATTTGATAATTTTACTCAACGACATGAACAACAAATTAAAAAAAAAAAAAAAAAAAAAAAGAAAGAAAAACCTGCGGAAAAATTTAATAATTAATTTATATTGATATTATTTATTATATATACACAATAGTTTAATACAATAAGACACAGTTGGATTGTCAAAAAGTCCCAAACAATAAAAAAACACACAAAAAACCACAATGGCGGCCAATGGCGGGAGCACGGCTACTGGGGAGTGGCAGAAAAATTTCAAATAATATGGGATAATGTACAAGTGGGATTAAAATAACGATGGAAAAAGAAGGACTCAAACTTTGGTGAATGAATTTAGTGCGGGGTGCTATACACTTAGGTAGATAAAATATCTGTCTGTGAAAAATCTGTGAATTTCTCGAGAGCTTCTCAAGGTGCGTCCTTCTTGTCCAACAACACGTGTGTACTTGTCAAACAAGTTGAACAATGATTTTATTTATTTTGATGACTGCTTCACAATCTCTGGCAGTAGGATTTCAAAATAAAACTTGTTGAGCGAGGATTTAATATCTAGCCACTTGTCCTCATCCATGTAAATTCGCTCCTTGTGATAACCCTCTCTGCATTTGACAAGAAAGTCGCACCACTGTATCCCAGTTAATGCTAATTGACCAATTATTTGGTAGTAGTACTTGTGAACATGTTTCAATTTGTAAGTGTTATCATTATTTTTTTTCAGATACGGACAATCTTGAAAAGAGTCTTTGTCAGGACACTTGATTTCCAATAACCCATACATTGGGACGGTATTTGGGTCATACACTTTCCTATCTGGGGAAGATCCAAGATGGGGAACTGAGGGATTCATAACAAACCCACACAAGTATACGTTGTTACCAGTTATATCCGAGTATAACTTTGCAGCAGCTGATTCATGCTCAATACCAAACTTCATTGCAGCTGTTTGGATGTTTTTCTTGTTTAGTAAACGCTCAGCCAATTTTTCAAAATCTGCTTTCCTACCACAGACGTCTTTGAAAATAGAAGAGGTTAAACGGTGTTGTCTAACTTTATGCCATAGTTTGGTTTGGCCTTGATGAATTGTTTCCCGCTCTAGTTCCAATGCTGAGGCATGGTTAAATTGAAGACCAAGATATACTTCATTCTCTGACTGATTAAGAACTGTGGTGAAGTCATTATCATGATGGGGTAATATAAATTCTGGAAAACTTGGCATATTTTGATGGTTAATTATGTTTGTTTCTATTGTCGATGGCCTCTGTTGATATGACAAGACAGACCCAAAAGGAACTGGCCCAAAACTGGAATCTATCATGGTTATATCTGTCGGATTTCTTACAGACTTTAGAATTTGTGCATCGCTCTGAAATGAGGCCAAGTGTTGAACTAGTGTAGAAGTAAACTCCACACTAGGGATAGGCTGTTTCACTGGGCAGTATACATTAGGTAAAATACCTTCTACAACTCTTTTTCTTTTCTTTGGTTTTTGTGCTTCTGCTTTAACCTAGGAAAAATTATAAGAAACCCCATTTATATAGAGATGTTTTGGATGTCACGTTTTATATACAATGTATGTCACTAAATCAGTGTTTGGCTTAAAATCTTTGCGTTAAGATGTATTAGGTTCAATGAGACTTCTTAAGATTTTGATTTCATAAGTTTGCCCCTGATGACAATGGCGAAGCATTTAGCATATGTAGAAAATGTATCAACTAAGGCACAGACCATTTGATTTTCTGAGGGGGCCTGGGATTCACTTGCGAGCCAGAATATTTATTATACATTTAAAGCTAAAAAAATGTTGGCGAAATTTCATTTTCAAATAGCCAGACAGGGGCCAGATTATTTTTTTCAACCCAGGTGCTGTTCAGAATATTCTTTCTAAAATGTACATTAGGGCGAACAAGTTTTAGGGCGAATATACCTGGATTCAAATATCCCAGCCCCCCCCCCCCTCCAAAAATCAAATGGTCTGCCTAAAATGAATTGTAACATTATTTTCTGACAGTTTAAAGGTGCATGGTGTTCTTTTATTACTGTGTGTCTTAGTATATTTTAAGTTGTGTGTCTTATGCAGTCTGTTTAATTATCTTGGAAAAGTGTAAGGAAACTTCAGGAGAGCTAGCAACTTAAAACAAATCTTTAATTTTGGATGGCCTTAGGACAACCAAAAAAGTATGTGTGTTTACTGCTGAAAAAGGTGGGTAGAGATTTTTTTTTCTTTATTTAATGAAATAAATAATATTTATCGAAAAACATTATGACTTGAATAGTGGTAAAAACTTTATGGTACAATGTAGGTAGGGGTACAGTTAACACACACATTTTTTTATTTTGACCTTTATATAAAAATGGTTTGATTAGATCTCAACTGTTTTATCAACCTTAGAAATCTCTAGACTGTCAACTGTCTTTGGTGTCAATCCTTCAGTACGGGATGGAAGATGCCACACCTGTGGCATAGATGTTTTGCTTTGAAATGGTGGCACAGCTTTCAAACCAAGCTTCTGGAAATGGCTTTGAACATACAGAAGACCAATGCAGTGGCTACAATTTCCATTTCCTGCTTTGCATTCACATTGGGTTGACTTAAACTCCACTGGTGAACTTTTTGACAGCTTTACCTATTAATTGCAATAATTATTTTTTATACAGTGCCACACCCGTTTGCCATGTATTCATGGTATTATGTGATTGCCTTGGTAAAACTGAGTGTCCTTCTGTCCTTCCTGATTAAAAACTTGATAAGGTTTAATTTGAACTCTTTTTTTTCTGAAATTGTGTGTAACCGTTAAATAGGCAGTATGTGTCAAAAGTCTATTTTCAGCAAAATCCAATATGTAGTTTTTTGCCACCCCATTAAATTGATGCCTGTATTAATATTAATTTGTATATATAAAGTATAGGTTTTAATAAAAAAAAAAATACCAGTCTGTTCTCACGGGTGTGTAGATTAGATTTCTTGTCATTTAATTAACTACATGTATATATGAACATGATGTATTAACAAGTTATATATATGGGATTTTTTTTTAAATTATTAAAAAAAAACATGTCATCATCCTCAAAACAGGAATATTCTAAATACATAATTACACACAAATTTTGTATCTTTTTTTAATTGAATGTTTTTTTCATATGGTTGCTTTGATCGGGGGGAGGCACAGGACAAGTTTCCTCTCTTTGCACCGGCATAACATAAAGTACTAATATACCAAAATTACACATAATATTTTATTTATACCATATGAAATGGTAGAAGATCAAAATTTATTTCAGATAATTAATCGTTTATCAAATCATATAATTTTGTTCTTTTCATTAGATCAATACAAAAACGTTAAAGAATATTTATGCACATTCTTTATTTTTATTATTAAAACAATGATTCAAATTGAATTTTAAAGTTAAAATTGCAAAAAAAGATAATGTAAGTTTACATGCAAACATATTCGAAACTGAAAAGAACAACATGCAGTATGCTCATTTGGTACAAGTACTTTCTGCTTTTGATAAGCCCTGGGTAGGAGTCGAACCTACGTCCTCGAAAAAAGCAACCATGAAATTTTTAAAACGAACCAAAATATTGTTCCATGATGATGAGAAAGCTAATTTATATTTGTGTTGAAATTATTTGTATACATATGAAAATTGATCTATTTATTAAATAATTTTAACAATGAACTGAATGTATCACTGCTAGCCCACTTGTGAGTGTTTGCTATCACTTTGCTTCTGTCTGTTATATTATACTAATCTTCTCTGAAAGTTCTTGGCAGATTTCATCGAACCTTTGCAGGAATGGTCAGAGCAAGGTTTTATTAAAGGATACTTATTTTGTTCCAGTCTGATGGGAAACATTGTGGACAAACTTTTTGTTTTATTCTGTTTAGAATTTTTTTTAAATCTCTGAAACAATCATTCTAAATTCTTGCAGTCCCTGATTTGACGTCAACATGCATACATGTATGTACCACACAAGGGTTTATTGTCATTAGTGAATCGGGCATCTGGGAGCTATAAAAAAGAAGATGTGGTATGATTGCCAATGAGACAACTATCCACAAAAGACCAAAATGACACAACCATTAACAACTATAGGTCACCGTATGGCCTTCAACAATGAGCAAAGCCCATACCGCATAGTCAGCTATGAAAGGCCCTAATAAGACAATGTAAAACAATTCAAACGAGAAAACTAACGGCCTTATTTATGTAAAAAAATGAACGAAACACAAATATGTAACACATAAACAAACGACAACCACTGAATTACAGGCTCCTGACTTGGGACAGGCACATACATAAATAATGTGGCGGGGCTAAACATGTTAGCGGGATCCCAACCCTCCCCTTAACCTGGGACATTGGTATAACAGTACAACATAAGAAAGAACTATAAAAATCAGTTGAAAAAGGCTTAACTCATCAGATAGACAAAAAATACAAGTGGACGTGGCCGGGTACTTATACATCCCGACACAAAAAAATTTTGTCCTGCATTTTTTTTTAGCTGTAATCTCTGTCCTTCCTTTTTATTTTTCACTCTGTTCGGTCCTGCCTTTTTTTTTTAGTTTATCCAGACTTTTTTTTTACCTAAATTGTCGTCCTGACTTTTTAGCAAGTGTCTCATCCTGCCTTTTTTTTTTACTCAAAACTCCTGTCCTGCCTATTTTTTTCAAATTTCATCCTAGCCCCCCCCCCCCCCCCCCCCCATAAAAATCAAATGGTAGCTCCCTAATGTTGATTACATTACATTACCGAAACTAACAGTTTTAAATTTAACCACCTTTTGGTATGCAGTAATCAGGTGCAGTTTTTAATATAAGAGTATTCAAGACCTGGAAAGACATTGGCAAATCGTATTAAAACTTTCTGTGTTAAATAGTATTATGGTTTTCAAGTAATTTTCAAAAGGCATTCTGGGGGGAGGGGGGTTACACCCCATCAGTATACATGAGAGAAAATATCTAGAGATAAATAACTATACAGTCGAGGATAACATTACATGAGAGAAAACCAAGTGTCAAAAGTTCATAACACGTACAGATAACAGATAACAGGGTGTAACCACCCTTTAGGTACACCGTATTCGTGGCAATTTTAAAGGGTATTCAGACCTTAGTACGCAGTATTCAGGACTTTAAAAGACAATGAAAAATTGTATTCATACTGCATGTGTTAAAAAGTATTCGGTATTCAGGCCTGGTAGGCAGTATTCAACAGGTTGGGAACAAACCCCCTGTATGGTGATTATACCTCTATAGAGGGATAATCCTTCCTTAGAGGGATACAATTATCCCTCTATAGAGGGGTATTTTTGTTTGCACTGGATTTAAAGCAAATTAGGGCAGAATGGCATTTTCTAGTTATATTGGCTATAATCTCTAGCATTATATGCATCAACATATATGCACTTTACTAAAAATTGGGATAACCAGTTTTCTGCTAAAGTGACAAAACTTGCAATCTATTGTAAACCTATCTGAACACCTGATCAACAACAAAAGGAATAGTTGACCTTTAAATTTCATGTTAAATCTAACAATAGAAATTCTGTTCAGTGAGGCATTAGTGAGTAGAATTTACCTGATCATCACAGCTTTCAATCATGGTGAACAATAGCTTTTATATTTAGTCAGATAAGCATCAAACTGGGCATGTGCATATTAAATCAAGTACATCAACTATTCCAGGTTACTGCCATAATAAGTATAGAATGCCATTCTGCCCTATTTTGATTTAAATCCAGTCTAAACGAAAATACCCCTCTATAGAGGGATAATTTTACCCCTCTATAGAAGGATTATCCCACTATACAGGTATAATCACCATATAGAGGGTTTGATCCCAACCTGTTCAAGTAATTTTTAAATATTTAGGGGGAAGGTGGGGGTTACACCCCCAGATAAGAAAGCTTACAAGTTACATTCAGTCATTCTTAAAAATGTTGTTACTGAATGAATTTACTATGGGCTTTTCAAAGTTCTGTCAGTGAATACCCCTGCAACTCTGGACCAGAAATGACATTCGTTGAAAAGGGGGGTGCACTTCAAACTGGACGAATCTTTAAGAAATTTTGCAGGAAATGTTGTTAAATCATAGTATTCAATCATCGTTTAGAAGGGAGTTCGTGTCTGGACACGTGTCCTATGGTATGGCGAAGCCGACGAGTGTGAAACCGAACAGGGGTGACCGTTGTCTGACAAGTTGACAAGCATTTTGATTTTCGACCCTAACCTTCGATATCATGAACATATCCCTCAATGAAATTACTATATGCCTTTTGCATTTTGGCCCGGGGGACTTTGGCGCTATCGTTAGCCCATTTGTCGACCTCTGCTTGAGTGAAGGGAGGAACATGACGTAAACTTAGTGTCCACACTCCTGACGAACCATCGGAGGCCGCCATTCTGTATCTGTATTAGGAAATCCCTCCTTCAAAGGAGCACTTCACAATGAATATATATGTCTATACACGAGGGTATGGATGGGGGGGGTCTGTTATTCTGTAAACATTTAATTTTCACCCCATTTTTCTCTAATCTTTAAAAAATTAACCCCTTTTTTCTCTAATCTTCCAAAAATTAACCCTTTTATTCTCTAATCTTCTATTTTTTGGCTCATTATTCTCTAATCTTCATTTTTTAAGGGCATTATTCTTTAATCATTTAACCCCATCCAAACCCTCATACACACTTAGTTTGAAAATATAAAAAATATAAATATAAATGTACGCCCCGTGGGGTGTACGTTGGCTACAGTCTTTGACTCTTGCTCTTGCTAGACGGTAAGGTCTTTAAGAGTTCGTTTCTCTTGGCATGTAACGCATAGCATAATTTTCTGGATATGTATTCTACCATAAAACAATTGTCAGTGCATTTGCATCTGCAACCACAAGCACATAATAAGTGACTCGGATCTAAAATGAGCTGTGCGTCTATTACAACGTTAGTAAGATTAAAGCATTTGGTACAGTTTCTAAAGCTACAAAGAAAGCTTTCAAGTTCATGCAGGTATGGTATGCGGATATCATGCAAAGTCTTACATTCCAGAAGGAAGTGATCTACCGTTTCTGCGGATTCTTTGCATAGTAAGCAGGTTGGATCTACGCTATTTTGATTAAATGAAGCTTTGTTGCTTTGAAGATAGTAGGTGCCTGTAAGGAGCTTTAGTTTTGTTTGAAGACGACTTATATCCTGAGATGATATGCCTACACTTGCAAGACAAGGATGAGTGTTTCGCCAGAGTATATTGTTAGTGGATAGATAATTGAGAGAACTATATAGGGATACTTTTGTTCTCAATTGATCATGCCAGACACTGTTAACTGCTTTTTTTACTTGTGTTTTCCATCGATTTGCGTTGATCGGATTGAGCATTAGATCATGAGCTGAAGGTAGATTATATTGGGCTAGAATGCATCTTGCTTTTGAGAACCAGCTTTGAGAGTTGAAACCAGACATAAGTAGTTGTCGTTCAGCTAGTTCCTTTTCTATTGAGGATTCCATTCCACATATTTTGTTATAAATATTTATGACATTGTTTGTATCCCTAGCCTCGTTTTAGATTTTTAATGGCCGCGGCGTGAATAAAAAGTATTTTAGAAAGTTTAATGTATAATATTAGAAATTAAAGTTTTTTTAACGTATGTTCTTTGAGAAACTGCCATATGGGGTTAAACATTTAGAATTCAAACAAAACAGTACAAAATTATTATTTTTTTAATTCTAAATAGATGTTAAAGTACGAAAGTCTATTAGGGTATAAAAAAATAAATTACGAGATAGTTATCGTGTAATTACGAGATAAGTATAACGTAATTACGAGATAAAACAATGATTATCTCGTAATTACGGGATAATTATCGCGTAATTACGAGAAAACTATCGCGTAATTACAAGACAAGAAGGTTTTTTTTATCCTGTTATTACTCGTAACTATATCGCAACTTCGAGATAACTATCGCATAATTACGAGATAATTATCGCGTAACTACGAGATCGTTATCTCGTAATTACGAGATCGTTATCGCGTAACTACGAGGAATATATAACGTAATTGATAATTATATTTCTATCTCGTAATTACGAGAAAACTTCGAGATAACTATCGCGTAATTTCGAGATAATTATCCCGTAATGACGAGTTAGTTATCGCGTAATAACGAGATAATTATATTTCTATCTTCTAATTACGTGAAAATTATCACGTAATCACGAAAACACTTTCGCATAATTACGAGATAAGAAGTTTTTTTTTTATCTCGTAATAACAAGATAATTGTCGTGTAATTACGAGATAAAAATTCATTTGGCCAAGCAGATTAAGAGGAGACGATTCTTGTAAAAGATTACAAAAATTTACTTAATTGCAGAAATGACATTAAATGGCACAAATTTGGTCATTTGACTTATTTGTAGATCTTACTTGGCTAAACATTTTTACTGTTACAGTTTATATCTATCTATTATATACGGAAGCGTATATTACCCTCGTTTTAATACTTATAATCCAAGATGGCGATATAACTTTTAGCGAGAAAATGCTTTATTTCTCATTACTGCGATTTATTTTTTTCGACAAAATGCCTAACAAGGCATTTAGGCGCTTTGTTTTTTATCGCCTTAAAAATAAATCGTCTTAAATAACGCGACATATTTTCAAAACGAGAAAAAAAATAACGATTAATTTATAAGTCAATAAAAATATCATGCAATAATAATAAATTGCCTTTTTTTTCTTATTACTGCGATTTATTTTTTTCGACAAAATGCCTAACAAGGCATTTAGCCGATTTGTTTTTTATCGCCATAAAAATAAATCGTTTTAAATAACGCGACAAATTATCAAAACGAGAAAACATTTTAAGATTAATTCATAAGTCAATAAAAATATCATGCAATAATAATAAATTGCCTTTTTTTCTTCGATATATTGTTTTATAAAGCAACAAATTGTTTTAAATTAAGGCGAGCAACGGGAAAGTTTTCAGCTAAATCGAGATAAATATGGCACGATTTTAACCTGTTCATTTTCATTTTGATTTTGGAAGGACCAGGTCGCCATCACATTTGGGCATTTTATTTCAAGCAAATGGAGGTAAGATAAGAAACAATTTATTAAATGAAATCTCGCCGCGATATAGCCTTGTTGTGCTCATGTGGCGTTAAACAAACAACAATCAATCAATCAATCAATCTTTAAGTTATTGTTGTAAAAAAACTTCTATAAAAAGGCTTTTACACGTGTCTGCCGTAGTATACACACGTTAGGAGAATTAAGTTTTTGGTGCATAAAAAACACAACCCTTTTTCCCCAGCTGTGAAAGTATAATGGTCGCTTTAAAAAATAATTAGGTTTGACTATAAATTAACATAGGGTGTCACGAAATTTACGTTGAAGAGAGCCAGTCGAGTTCTAATTTTTTTAATTCACAGTTGCGGCAAAATAAGATCCTTTGATGTTTTAACTCTGAGACACCACAAATTCATTTGAACTATATAGACCCCCTCCCCCCTATATAAAGTTCCAATGACTGTTCTTGTGACTATTGTTACTTTGAAGTTTTCAGTGAGAAAAAAAATCTCGTGCAGTACTAAAAAAATGACGGGGCAGATTAATTATTGTTCGGTTAATATAAAAAAGAAGATGTGGTGTAATTGCCAATGAGACAACTCTTCACAAGAGACCAAATGACACAGAAATTAACAACTATAATAGGTCACCGTACGACCTTTAACAATGATCAAAGCCCATACCGCAATGTTTTTGTATGTGCAATACACAGTACAAAGACGACAAATTTTATCAGTGTTTCGGCTGTTTTCTGTTCTTTAGTCAGGTTGTTGTCTCTTTGACACATTCCCAATTTCCATTCTCAGATTAAGTAAACAAAAATTTCCCTCTATGATATATATAAAAAAGAAGATTTGGTGTAATTGCCAATGAGACAACTCTAAACAAGAGACCAAATGACACAGAAATTAACAACTATAGGTAACCGTACGGCCTTCAACAATGAGCAAAGCCCATACCGCATAGTCAGCTATAAAAGGCCCCGAAATAACAAATGTAAAACAATTCAAACGAGAAAACTAACGGCCAAATTAATGTACAAATAAATGAACGAAAAACAAATACATGTAACACAGCAACAAACGACAACCACTGAATTACAGGCTCCTGACTTGGGACAGGCACATACATACATAATGTGGCGGGGTTAAACATGTTAGCGGGATCCCAACCCTCCCCCTAACCTGGGACAGTGGTGAAACAGTACAACATAAGAACGAAAGAACATGACACAGAAATTACCAATTATAGGTCACCGTACGCGTACGGTACAAAACCAATACCGCATAGTCAGCTATAAAAGGCCCTAAATGACAAATGTAACACAATGAACAAAACATAAATATGTAACACAACAACAAACGACAACCACTGAATTACAGGCTCCTGACTTAGGACAGGCACATACATACATTATGTGGCGGGGTTAAACATGTTAGCGGGATCCCAACCCTCCCCCTAACCTTGGACAGTGGTGTAACAGTACAACATATAGGAACGAACTATAAAAATCAGTTGAAAAAGGCTTAACACATCAGATGGATAGAAATACATCTAACAAAAACAGAGTGGCTCAGCACTTATACATCCCAACAACAAAAAGACTATTAGTACCGATCTGAGAGTACTCGCAGTTACTGACAGCTAGTTCAAAGCCAATAACAACCCTTATTTTCCATATTTTTTTTACTATAAATACTGACATGACGTATTGTTAACTTCGTATTGAAAATAAGCTGTTTTGGTCCGCCATACCAGGAATATATATATTGACTGTTAAACTGTTCCCATGCCATACAATGTACACATACCGGCACTTGTCTCAGAAAAAAATCTGTATACCTTAAGGATGTACTTAGGTGAGGTTTTTGTGATTTGGTCAAATGTTCGGACTCCTTTTTTTCCTTAGATACAGGGTAAAATATTTTGCCCCATAACACCCACTTTTCATTTCTTAGAAATCTTCAAATAGCTTATATAAGGTCAGAAACAAAATTTAAGCAGAGTCGAGACTGTAGATTTCTTTTCTTACGATTTGAGACCCAAATAACACCAAATTAATGCTTAAAATATAAGGTAAAAGTCAGAGCAGTGGCGGATCCCGAACTTTTTATAAGATGGGGCCCACTGACTGACCTAAGAGAGGAAGTGGCGGATCCCGAACTTTTTATAAGAGGGGGCCCACTGACTGACCTAAATGGGAAGTGGCGGAATAGGTTAGGGTTCCAGGGGTTGGAACCCCCTTTTGTGTACGATCAATGCATTTGTATTAAGACATTATCTTTGGAACCTCCCCCCCCCCATTTTACTCTGGGTTGTGAACCCCCTTTTAAAAATAACTAGATCCGCCCATGGAGGGACCCACTCCAGTCATGCTTCAGTTTTCAGTGATTCCTAATATAATCAACTAAATTGGCGTACGTATATCTTTTTTATTGCATAGCAATATAATATTTCCCACAGAAAATAACCAAAAGTTAGCGTGCAATAAATTCCAATATTGCACTAGTGCAATAAATCTTCAAAAATGACTTCATCAACGACAGAATCTTAGTTTAAACCAATTTTCACTTTCAAATATTATATTGCTAAAAAATATGAGGGTTATTGCATGATTATTGGGGAATATTGTCCCTTGTACACTCACAAGCTCGTGCAATAATATTAAATTCTACTCCGGACAATTCCCCAATATTCATACAATAACCCTACATAATATAGGATTCGTTTTCTGAGACAAGTGCCTGTGCCGCCATATATACATGTCTGGATCACAGGGGCCGGTAACATACTGTTTGAAAGAAAAATGTTTACACTGATATGTAATAATACGTATTATTATACTTTACTATAGTAACCACTATAATAAAATAACCTTCACAAATAACCCCTCTTTCCCGCGGGTAACTGCGCATAGGCAGAATAACTGTTAGGGAATATGCACGTTGTCAAAATAACCCCATATTTCCCGCGGGCAACTGCGCGTATGCAAAATAACTGTGTGGGAATGAGCGCGTAGGCAAAATAACTCATTTGGTGGCAATTTGCACGACGTCTTTCAAATAACAACTTAACGTTCAGTTCAGTATAATAATACAGTTATGGCCTTTATAAAAGTTAATATCCAAAATTATTAAATCTCGAAAAAGATTATTTTCCCTCGGTCCTACGGACCTCGAGGAAAATAACCCTTTTCTCGATTTAATAATTTTGGATATTAAAACTTTTGATGAAGGCCATAATTGTATATTATTACATATCAGTGTAATTTTTTTTTCAAACAGTATGTTACCGGCCCCTATGATATGGATCATGTGGATGATCGTACCTGGGGACAGTCAATACAGATCGTTTCATTCCCCTTTCACCGAATATTCCTCTGTGAGTTCCATCAAATGCGCTACAGTAGATATGTATAATCAGGTATATTTTAGTTACTATAAAAATAACAAAATAAATAACATATGTAAATAAATTGAATATCCGAATATTTTGTTTTGTGAAGGAGGGCGCACAAGAGAATATATATATATATATATATATAGTAGTATGATTTCTGTCTTTGGGGGCCACGGGGGGTAACTTCGATTTTATTTGGTAGGAGTGTGCCATTTTTGCCATTAAAAACTGTACCCATTCTTATATAGCATACACTGAAATTGGGAAAAAAACGAATGTAAGGAAAAAAATCACAGGAAAAAAGTCACATACAAAAAAATCAGGGATAAAAAGTCAGAGGAAAAAAAGTCACAACTTTATTTTGAGATATTTTGTCTGCTTTTTCTTACAAAACTTATTAAGTCTTTCCACTTTTCTGTGGAAAGACTTATTGTTTTTCTTCTGATTATTATTATTATTTTTTTTTTCCGCCAAATTTTGTTCTTGCGATAAATGTTTGTTTCGCAATATGTCGCTTTGATGTTTCTCATATGGTATCGTACAGTTTATGCGCTTTTCAATTTTACCCTGCTAAGGCGAACCATTTTCTTTGTAAGAGTTATCTCCCTATTCACTGTTTTTCATCTGTGTGCATCTTCTTCGTAACTAAAAAAGATAGCGACAAAATTCCTTTTACAAATTGTTCGTTACATCCTCAAGAATTTTTGGCTAATTTGGATCGAAGCGATTCGATGACATTTTATAGGAGTTATCTACCTTTACAAAATAAATTTGTCGGTATCTTTTTTTATCTCATAAATAGTTAACCGTATAACCCTGGAATGTTTTTATTTGAGGCCCCTAGGTCCTAACTTAGAAAATGAGGTCAAGGTCAAAGGTCAAGGTCAAGTTCTCAATTGTGACTTTTGCTTGTTTTTGCATTTTCTCCGACACTTTGAAAGATACATATAAAAGAACAAGTGCAAAATGTCTGCTTTATTGTAATGAAGATATGCTACATTTAGTCTTATACAACTTAATGTCATCTTTTAGGAGTTGGTGCCCCTGAAATGTCTTGATATGAGGTTATTTGACTATAACTTCAACTAGTTCATTATAAAGGCATTTGACCTTTTACAAAAGGTTAGGTGACAAATGACCTTGAAAAATGACTACCGGAAGTGACCTTGAGCAAACCGGAAGTAGCCTTTTTTGCAATATTTTCATTTAAAAGTACTCAAAATCCACATATTTTGTCATACAGATACATAAACTGATTACTGAAGACTAAAAATGACTTCCAATAAACCGGAAGTGGCCAATTATCTCCCATTCTACATATAAAAGTATATAGAAACTATATATTTTTGGAATCAGTGTGAAAGAAGTTATCATATGAGACCGGAAGTGACATTTATTTCACCGGAAGTAGCATATTATCTCCCATATATCACTCATTAATATAATTAAACCATTATTTATCGCATCAGTATGAAGAAACTATCTTATGAAAATTTCTTTGGTATGGAAAGACTTTCAATTGTTCTCTGAACAATTGGTTTTTAATTTTATTTAAATTTCTTTTTGATTTTATTAATAAATAAGATGTTGTTCAACTTTGTATTCTTTTGTAAAGGGAAAAATTATCTTAAACTGAATAATTATAGCTCTTTATCATTTAAGCATTGTGATAAAGATTGAACTGAATTTTCTGCAATATAAACACTTGAAACTGCTTGAGAGAGGGAATTTATTTGCATCCCAAAAAATACAGAATAAGAAAAAAAGAATCACATGTAAAGAGAATAAATAATAATACATTGTGGCCTTTACATGTAGATGATTTCCAACCTTTTGAAATGAAGAAATACAAAAATTCTATTTCAATCTTTAAACAAAACTTATACACATGTAGACAACTTCAATGGAAAAAAAAACAATTCACCTGTACAGGTAAAGTACTGATGCAGGATAACATTTACACACCTTTTAAATAAATAGATAAAAAATAATGAAACTGATTAGCTTGACCACCAGTCCATGGTTTATGACCCCAATAAATGGCCAACATCCCAGGTTTTATGACCCCTCAAATAAATGGTCACCATTTGATGCGACTATAGCAGATGTTGACCATATACTAAGAGTTTGTTCCAGGTTGTACTCTGGGTTGTACTGTAAGAGGGAGGTAGGGGGTCTCAAGAATTTTTTGGGATGAGTTTTTTATTTTCACTTTTTGCGTGGTGGTTTATTTTTTGTGCACACGACCATTTATTTTCAACCTCATTTAAAACTAATTCCCCTCTTGTAATGCCAGATTATTTTTTTCCTGACAATTGGGCTCAAGTTATTAGGGCCCCGCCAAAGGCGGGTCGCCCTATAGTGATCAGTCCGTCTGTCCGTCCGTCCGTCCGTCCGTCCGTCCGTCCATAACAAAATCTTGTCCGCTCCATATCTTGAAAACCGTTATTTTTTCAAAGTTTATACTTCACATGTATATTGACCAACACCAGAGGGTGTGTCATAATGTATGTTCAACTTTGTAGGTCAAAGGTCAAGGACAAAAACTTAGGTTTTAGTATAGAACCCCATGTCCTATGGGAAAGATCCTGTCCGCTCCATATCTCAAGAACTGTTATGATTTCAAAATTATACTTCACATGTATATTGACCAATACCAGAGAGTGTGTCATAATGTATGTTCAACTGTGTAGGTCAAAGGTCAAGGTCAAATACTTAGGTTTTGGTATAGAACCCCATGTCCTATGGGAAAGATCCTGTCCGCTCCATATCTTGAGAACCATTATGATTTCAAAGTTTATACTTCACATGTATATTAACCAACACAAGAGTTGTGTCATAATGTTTGTTCAAATTTGTAGGTCAACGGTCAAGGTCAAAAATTTAGATTTTATTATGGAACCCCATGACCTATGGGAAAGATCCTGTCCGCTCCATACCTTGAGAACCATTAGGATAAGTTTGTACTTGACATGTTTATTAAGCAACAATTTTGTAGGTCAAAGGTCAAGGTAAAACACTTACAGTTGGGAATCCCATGTCCTATGGTAAAGATTGTGTCTGTTATTGACAGCGGGCCCACAGTGATGGCTCCCAATGGCCATCTCACTGATATCTAGTTATTTTCAGCTTTTTTTCAGGACAAGTTATTTATTATTCAAAATCCTCCTGGCCCTCAACATGGTCGTCCCCTTAAATAGTGTTTGAAGGTAGAATTTGCTAGATATTTTAATTTTTCTAATTTTGCCTTTTATAAAGAACTTCTAATATGAAGCCTACATACTTTTAAGCATTTTATCAAATTACTTTGAACTCATTTTCAACTTAGTAAAAAAGCTTGAAAAGTTGTATCCCTGTGTTTAAAAGTAATAAAAACTTTTTAAATGCATTTTTAGCTCACCTAGCCTAAAAGGCCATGTGAGCTTATGCCATCACTTGGCGTCGTCTGTCATCCGTTGTCCGTCGTCGTAAACTATTTCAAAGATCTTGGATCTTCTCTGAATCGCATTTATCCATACTCATAGTTGACTAAAGACTATATTATCATACAAAAATCACGTTTCTATACATAGAAGTCCATACATAAAGTATACCTGAGTTTGATTGCATTTTTTTAAGGACACAGAGAAGACAAAAATACCGTTAAAGATTTTTACGCATGGCAGGAGGATAAGAAAAGGTGTATTTGCCTCTTCATTTGCAGATATGGTCAATAAATGTAAGTTTATACTGCTATGGTTTGAATTTGAATAGTAATAATAAACAAAACAAGAAGCTGGACATCCAGGGTGATGTATTGCCATCAACTTTGTCCTCTGTCCAACTGTCTCATCTGTTGCAAATTTTCCTTTAAAGAATTCTTCTTTTGTGAAACCTCTGAGTCCATTAAAAATACCTAAATGTAAAAATGCCCTACCCTACTGGTGAGGCTACCTAGCTAGAAAATAGCTGCCTACTCAAAATCTTTTATTGTCCTGATGTGAAAAAGTACACAATGCTTATTACCATTAAACACAGATCAGGTTCGAAATTGGAGAGTGTCACTTTAACTGTTACTGAGTTATGCCCCTTTTTAACATAAAAATTGCTAAATCTGTGGTTTCCAATCTCTAACGTTCTGTAGTTTGCCTCAACCAAATATTATGAAACTTACATACAATGCTTATTACCATAATACACAGATCAAGTAGTGCCACTTCTATCGTTCTTGGGTTATACCCACTTATAAACATAAAAATAGCTATAACTTTTAAGTTTCCGATCTCTAACTTAAGTTTGCTTCAATCAAATATTATGAAACTTATACACAATACTCATTATCATAACACACAGATAAACACACAGATAAAGTTCCAAATATGTGAGTGTCAAATTTACTGGTTGGTTAGTTATGCCCCTTTATAAACATAAAAAAAACAAAAACAAATATATTTACATGTGGGGGCATCTGTGGCCAATGGACACATTCTTCCATTTTTTACAACTCTGTTAGAAAGAAAAAGGACACAATATATATAAAGATTGTCTTAAATTCTAATGAAACAATTATCAAAATCCATCTAGGATAAAGATTGTTCATGAAGTAAGTAAATTGGTAGGAGCAACACAGGTCCTGTAGCAGTCTGTCAAAATTAAATTACTAAATATTAAATGAGCATGTCATTTGTTTAATTTTTGGAATTGGGATCATTTGCTGTAATTTACATAATATAATCACATTTATATGAATAAAGTCATTTCTTTTTAGGTAAGGAAAAGTTTACTATTGCAGAGGGCAACCATATAACATTTGTTCTAAATGAAGATGGTGTGGAAATAGATGACGAATTTTTTTCAACTCTCACACCAAACACAATCCTCATGATTTTGAACGAGGGTGAAACATGGAACAAGCAGTTTGGTATGATTTTTAAGTTTTTAATCTTTCTTTGTCCAAAATCAACTTAAATCTTTGTTATATACAATATACAATGTATATTCACTTTTTACCACCAACTGATAAATTCAAATAATCTTTACCATTCAGTGATAACAAGCAGTTTTTTTTACATCTTAATATTTTATGATGTATTTAAATGAGTAGTTATTGTTGCAAACTCCATTAGAAATTTTAATTGAGATTATTTTTGGAATAAGGGAAAGGGGGATGTGATTAAAAAAATTGGGTTCAATTTTTCTCATTTAAAATTTCATAAATAAAAAGAAAATTTCTTCAAACATTTTTTTGAGAGGATTAATATTCAACAGCATAGTGAATTGCTCTAAGAGAAAACAAAAATTTTAAGTTCATTAGAACACATTCATTCTGTGTCAGAAACCTATGCTGTGTCAACTATTTAATCACAATCCAAATTTAGAGCTGAATCCAGCTTGAATGTTGTGTTCATACTTGCCCCAACCGTTCACGGTTCAACCTCTGCGGTCGTATAAAGCTACGCCCTGTGGAGCATCTGGTTATCGTCTAAAACAAAGTGAACATTTTATTGTCACACACCAAAAACTACAGATTATGAGATAACGTCATTTGGCAAGCATTTTTACCATTAATTGTCATGAAAGTACCCCAATTACCACCCTCATATATATGAATGTACATGTATGTCTTGTCAGACTTTTAACAAAATGTAGAAAAATAGCTTAGGGAGAAAGTACAGCTTGGTTAGGTTAGAATAATTTATATCAATTTGTCAATCTTCTTTCAAGTTAGAATAATGTCATTAATGATTATCAAAATACAAGTGAGCTATTTCTATTACAGACAAATGTCATGATGAGCTCTTACAGCAAGATTGTGAGTGTATTGAATCTTGGAAGAATGGGATTCCTTGATGCTTATAAAGTACAGACTAAATTTGCACGACAGCATTTAGACAATATGGCAGGAGTACACGGTGCAAAAGGAGAAAATGTGGTATTACTTGTAGAGCATAACCCAGTTTATACCATTGGAATTAGATCTAAAGACTATTCTGAAGAATATGAACAAAAACTTAAAAAGCTAGGTGCTGAATTCTGCAGAACAGATAGAGGCGGTTTAATTACCTATCATGGACCAGGACAACTTGTTGCTTATCCAATTTTAAATCTAAAATATTTTACTCCAAATATGAAGTGGTATATTTGTTCCATGGAAAAGACAATGATTGGAACTTGCAAACATTATGGTCTAAATGCCCATTCAACAGAAGATACAGGAGTATGGATTGGAGATAGGAAAATTGGAGCTATTGGTAAGGTAAGTCTGAAAGGTCTTTTTTACCATCAATATTAGCTATTTATCAAGACATACAATCATGGCTTATGTTTGAAAGCAAAAATAAAAGTTTTATTTTTGGTTTTCAAACCATTATTTGTGAAAGACATTTATTTTGATGTTTTGAACAGTTGAAAATTACTAAAAATTGATGCAGGAATGAATGATCAAACACTTTATATGTTTTGTATACTTTTAATTAAAAAAATGTTTTTATCATGTTTACAGAAGATAAAATTTCATGAATATATTTGTTTTTGAGCTACAATTTGTGTTTCATAACATTATATGAATTTCTCAATAAGTAGCGGTACTCTACAAAGGTTATCATTTTTATACCATAAACTGAAGAAAATTATATATATATATATATCCGGGTTGATAAGGTGTAAAACATTTACGTGAATAAAATGTTCTCTTCCTGAATATGCATTTAATTTGCCACTGAACATTAAACAAACATCCATCCATTATTAAAAGACTGTACCAGTTAAATCCTTTGTAAAATAAGATTTTGTTTCAAATGAGTGCCAGAATCCATTTGCAAATTTATGGTATCATACATTGTGTAGCATTATATTTAATGCACAAATATAATTTGTTTCAATTTTATCAATTATCATTATATTGTAGGTGTACATGGTCGCAGATATGTTACAACTCATGGTGTATCATTGAACTGTAATACTGATTTGAACTGGTTTAAACATATAGTACCTTGTGGATTAGAAGGAAAAGATGTTACATCCCTTAGTAAAGAAAAGGGATGTGATATTGATATAAACGATGCTGTAAAACCATTTTTAGAAAATTTTCAAAGACAATTTGATTGTCAATTAAAGTATATAGATAAAGAAAACAGAGGAATATAAACACAAAATGAGTATAAAATGAATCATGTTTAATTTATAAACAAAATATATTTTATTTATTTCCACATTTTTATAGATCCAATATTATGATTAAGAAAATAAATTGTTTATAAAAAAAAATATTTGCCAAATTGATCTATTGGAAAGAAGTTATAAATTGTGAATATGAATTTCATTAGAGATTCTATGTTTTAAAATAATTTGATGTGAATATATGAACAACAGGAGATATATGACAATATAACAACAAACCAACAACACAATAAACCAAATGATATTGATCCATTTAATGTGATTGTGTCTTCAGGTGAGGACTCTTTGGTGCTGTAGAAAAGAATCTTCCTTCACTTCTCTGGGTAAAAATTACATGAAAAGTGCATTGGCTGTTATGTCTTGTCCGTTTAAACAACCAGAATTGATTTAATGCTATTAGTCCAAAAGAAAATGTTTAACTACAAATATCACCTTTATTTAACATAGACAATGATCTGTGAAAATGAGGTCATAGTCAGATAATTTATAAACCAAGCTGGACAGACATAAAATTTTACAGTAATTGTCACAATCATTCCATACACCAATTATTGTTGACCTTATTACTAATAGTATCTAAGCAACAGATTAAACCAGAAAACATCGAACATTAAACCATGAAAAAGAGGTCAAGGACAGATGACACCTGCCAGACAGACATGACCACTTCACAAGCAATCTATACACCAAATACAGTTGACAAATAGCTTATAGTATTCTAAAACAAACAAAAACAAAAACAAAAAAATGTTGACCAATGAAGCAGGTCATGGTCAGATTATACTTGCCAAATTCACATGTAAACTTTTAATCTTTCCTAACACCAATTATCACTGATATATTGCTTATAGTATTTGAAAAACAGAACAAAACATAAAACCCCAAAGAGGCATTAGCTGTCAGTTTCATGTTCATGGATTTGACTAAAATTCTCATATTTGATTTATAATTAACTATTAAAAACCTGCATCCAAATAACAAGTCTAAAATAAATGAGTGCACAAGCTGGAGTGTCTCGCCTTCTTTACTAACCATTGAAATTATGTTGATAGTCCTAAATATAAAGCTTTACTTCAAGTATCACATAAACTTAACATGATCCAAGAAAATGAGGTGAAGGTCATATAAACCAAACTAGAAATTCATGCACACCTTACAATCATTCAGTTCACTAAATAAAGTTGACCTTTTGCATCTAGTTTCTAAGAAACAGACATAACCAAGAAAAATAAAACATTGAGCAATGAACTTTAAGCCGACTTAACTGTATCTGTAGTATCCTTTATCTCCAATTCGATGTGATCGATGCGTTCCACATAGTCACCAAATTTTGAATTGTTTAGTGAAAGAACGTCATCTATATAGCGGAAAGTAGAGTTAAAGGATATTGCTAACTTCTTATCTTTCTTCCTAAGAAGTTCCTGCATGAAGTCAGCCTCATAATAATAAAGAAACAAGTCGGCAAGTAGAGGGGCACAGTTTGTTCCCATTGTGATGCTGACAGTTCGTTGAAAAACACGTCCTCCGAACGTAACAAATATGTTGTCAATAAAGAAATCAAGCATCTAATATCGGTTTCAGAGAATTTTTTGTTTGAATCAGAGTTATTTTCTACAAAGTAGGATTTATCCCTCCCTAAGACAACGATACTTGTATCTACGTTGGCCATTCTTTTTTATGAAGCAAAGTAATAACAACTCTTTCAATTTGTCTTTTAGTTTGGAATGTGGAATACTTGTGTAAAGAGTAGAAAAGTCAAATGTTTCAATACTGTTACAAGATGAAAGAGAGTTAGATTGTATGTACTCTAAAAGATCTTTGGAATTTTTAAGTATCCACATCTGATTCACGCCACCTCTAGAATAGGCAGTTTCACAATAACTTTGAAGCCCGTCTTTGATTGCTGATAAAAAAGATGTTAATAATTTAGAAAGAGGTTTCGTTGAGTACTTAGAATACCCAGCAATATACCGTTGTTTGTAAGGACACTTATGTAGTTTGGTATCCAAACAGTAAGGGAAGATCCAGTTCTTCATCTTTGGTTGAAATACCAAAGGAACACAGAACAGAGCTATGATTATCCAGGATTTCCTCTTTGGTAAGTGTCGTGAGGGTATATGTTGAGTTTCCAAGTTAATTGTCTATACCTAATTCTTTTATCAAGCAATTAATGTAATGACTTTTACAGACAAAAACGATGTTATTCGGGGCTTTGTCTGCGGGGACAACAACATATTTTTTATGGAGGTCGGATAGGTGTTTAGCAACATTTTGGTCTTTGAAGATTGACGTAGCGTGGGCATTGATGGACCCATTCAGTTTCTTAATTCTAATTTGTATTAACGACCTCACTGCCTTAATCCATTCGGATAGAGTGTCTACGTCTTCCTTCTCGCGCTTAGCCCATTGCCTGGCATGACCCTCGACTGAATCCAGCAAAATTTTAAAGTTGTATTTCCAATTGATGGATTTAGGCTCACGATATTTCGGACCTTTCGATAACACATTTCGTAGAGAAGTGTTATTAGCAATGTTAAGGTCACCAGTAATAACGTGGCCAGCAGGATTATATGTGAATTGGGAACTAGCACAAGTGCAAGTGAAGTTGCTTTTAAAGTTAATTTAAATTTTTCTTTTTTTTTTGATAGGGAATTTCTATAATACATGTATTTCTATACTTTTTGGTATAGAAAGTCCCGGTTTATAAACTTTACAATTTGTATTTAACTTTTAATTTTTACATTATATGATATGTATTTTTTTAAAGATGAAAACAATAGGCACATCTAGTTTTAGCGAGAATAGGTTTTTTTAAGGAGTACTTCGATCATGAATAAGTGCATCCTTAAAGTTTTATTTGAAATTACAGGTGGTAAATTATTCCAATCTTTGATTGTTTGGCTGGTGAATGAGAATTCAAAACTTCTTTGTTGCATTGGAGTTGTCTGAATGTTTGTTGATGGGTAGATCTTGTTTTGGACTGGGTTTTTATGAAAATATCCTGGGATGATATTGCAACTTCATTGTTTATTACTTTGTGGAACATTTGAAGTCTGGTTTTTAGCCTGCGTTCTTGTAGTGTTTGTCAGTTTAGATTTTTTAAGCATTTCAGAAAGACGACCACTTTCAGCGCTATAGAGCTAGGTTATATCATGGCTGCCATCTTGTGAATCGCGGACTGGGGATATAGTGCCCATATAATAATACAGAAAGAACCTGGAACCAACCTTCGACAGGAAATACTGACAATACCCCATATAAAAAGCTTTAAGTTTTGTTGTAAATTTGCATCAAGATGGTTAAAAGGTTCAAAATGGATGTTATAATTGCTTCCAATGTGCTTAATTATAGCATGGAGTTGTTGTAAAGATGAACAAACACTAAAAGCATCCAATTCTTTATTTGTATGTGGACTACAGATACAAGAACATGGCAGGAAATGCCCAATATGCAGAGGCAACATTGAAAATGTCCGCTCAATATTTTATTGTTAAATTCTAGATATTGGACACAAAACAATGTTTTTGAGAAATAATAATATGTAGTTTAAAGAGACCGGTCAAATTTCTCAAGGCATGGGACCGGTGCAAATTAGCATGGGACATGGACTTTTTAAAAGCAAAATTTCAATGGGACCAAGATTTTTTTCATCTAAGATCTGCATGGGACATTGACTTTTCTTTTATTAAATCAAATTAAAAAAAGTTCTGACTGTAAACTATGTATAATCGACTGCACAGCCACAAGGTTAAGGATAGTTCCACATATTTCTTTGCAAGGAAATGATAATCATGAAAACTCTCCCAATAAAATTCCTGTCTGGTTGAATTTTCAGTTTGCACAAAATTCAGATAGTAATTTTTTTTTAATTTTATAACTTTTTCAAATCAGTTTGGAATTCCATTTAACTTGACAGCTATAATCCCAATTATATACTGTCAAAGTAATTTGGTATTTGGTTTATTGCTGTCAAATCTATTATCATGTTTTAAGAAATAGTAAAAAAAACTTCAATTTTCAGTTCGGATTAAATACAGATGGTCACCTTTAAAAATATCCACAACTTTGTCAAATCAACTTTAATTGTCATAAAACTTGCCTTTTTTCTATATTATATACTGTTCTTACAAATTACAAAGTTATTTGGAATTTGGTTTATTGCTGTCAAACCTATAATGTTTTAAGAAATAGGTAAAAAAAAGCTATAATTTTCAGTTCGGATTAAATACAGATGGTCACCTTTAAAAATTTCCATAACTATTTCAAATCAACACTGATCGTCTTAAAACTTGATACTGTTCTTACAAATTACAAAGTTATTTGCTTACATACTGTCAAATCTACAATATTGTAATAAATAGTTAAAAAAGCAAAAATATTAACTTAAAATACCAACTAAATATAGATGTCACCTTTAAATATTTTTATAACTTTTTTAAATCAACTTTGATTTCAACAAGCTTTACAGTTATTTTTTTTTATATGCTGTTCTTACAATTTACAAAGTTATTTAATATTTGGTTAACTTAATTACTGTCAAACCTATAATGCTTTAATAAATAGTTAAAAAAGCTAAAAAAAAGTACTGACTAAACACAAATGGTCACCTTTAAAAAATTCCATAACTTTCTCAAATTAAATTTGACTTTCATAAAATTTGATTGTTATCTTAATTATATACTGTTCTTACAAATTATAAAGTTATTTAGTATTTGGTTAATTACTGTCAAAACTATAAGGCTTTAATAAATAGCTAAAAAAGCTTAAATTTTCATTACAGACTAAATACAGATGGTCACCTTTAAAAAATCAATAACTTTGTCAAATCAACTTTGATTTTCATTAAACTTGAAAGTTATCTTTATCATATACTGTTCTTACAAGTAACAAAGTTATTTAATATTTGTTTAATTACTGTCAAACCTATAATGTTTTAATAAATAGTTAAAAATCTAAAACAAAATTAGTATGGACTAAATACAGATGGTCACCTGTAAAAAAATCCATAACTTTGTCAAATCAACTTTGATTTTCATAAACTTGATTATTATCTTAATTATATACTGTTCTTACAAATAACAAAGTTATTTAGTATTTTGTCAAATACTGTCAAAACTATAAGGTTTTAATAAATGGTTAAGAAAAGCAACAATTTTCAATACAGACTAAATACAGATGGTCACCTTAAAGAATTTCTATAACTTTTTCAAATAAAACTTGACATCAATGTTTTAATTGATAGATTAAAAAAAAGCTACAGTTTTCAGTTCAGACTTTATAATTCAGATTGTTACCTTTAAAAATTTCTATAACTTTTTAAATTTCATTAATCCTTACAAAATATGAAGTTACTTAACCTGTTAAACATGGCTGTCTTAAACAATTTTGCAACACATTTTAACAGCACTGTCATCACATCACATGTCAGTTTTATTTGAATGATGTATGCTGTCTGGAGCAAAAGACATCTTTGATATACTTTATGAATTAACATGGGACACCAAGTTTTTTTGTTGCAAAAAAGAATGGGACATCAACATTTTTTCATCTGTATAACCATGGGACTTCAACTTTTATTATAGCTCATTTTAATTTTGCACCAGTCCCATGCCTTGAGAAATTTTTACCAGTCCATAACTTCAAATTTGATTGTCATATTTTTCCTCATACCAAATACAAATACATATGATTTTAGTATTTTGGTAAACATAAAAATGTTGTTTGAACCATTCAAGTATCTGTATTTGCAGTTTTAGGACAAAACGACCAGCACTAAATGCTAGGATTTGAAGTAAGAACATAGGGTTGATACGTTTTAAAAGATAAACTTGTATCAACTGGTGCAAGAAGATATGTGTCTAAAAACGTCATAAAAAACATATTTTTCTACTTGAACCGAGTAGTGGCGTAGTTTTACTTATTTGTTGTCAAAATATGTCTATACACTGTACATATATAAACTTAAAGTTCATACCCTATATATGCGACAATATATAACTTAAAATACAGTCAGCTTCAATTGTCTTTCAATTGAAAGCTGTTGATTTACATACTGAACAGCTTGATCTATGTCAAACTGTGAAAAGAATGAAACATGTAAAAATCTAAGTTGCTCACATGATGATACAATCAAACAAATATCAGTAAACATAAAATAAATTTGGCATGCATCAAAAATGACAAGAAATTTGAAATTTCGAGACAAATCTGCAATGGTTGCAGCAGTAACCTTAGTGAATGAAATATAAAGGTGTCTCAGTTGTGAAGCATGTGACAATATTACTACTTGGTTATCATTTATTGATGTCCCACTTATATCAAGGGTGGTTAAATTTCGCAAGGACATTACAAATGCAAGATTGTTTAGCGGTGTTTCTGCTACATACAATTCTTGAATAGTAGGAGTAAGCTTTAGCATCAATTTGGTAAATCTGTGTGACCCAAAAGTAATATTTTGGTTACTTAGATTGAGACATACAAGCTGATTATTTTTCACGATCATTTCCATCATTGCAATGTCTATAGTATAGGAATCGTCAAATTCTACAATAGTCCACAAGCTTTGCATTTTTCGCACAACATCCTTTAGACCTCTGCATATTTTACAGACTGTATAAAGTAACTCCGACACAGGAATATAACTAAGTACCATTATCACTAATTCTTCAGGAAGGTCTAATAGACTAGCTGAAAATATTAAACAAGTGAATTATTGCAAACACCTATATTTTATAAATGTCATACTTATTTTTTCAAGAATCTAATATACTTTTATTCTATATGTACGAGTGCTCAGGTGAAGACTGAAGAGCGTTGTTTTGTTATATTTGCCATTTTATAAATTAAAACAAAATTAAAATGTATCAATAGCTTCAAAAGTTATAGATATATTTTGACATTTTAACTGAGTTTACAAATGGAAAATATAACATAATAAAACCTCCAATGATGTTGACTTGAGTCTTTTTGTCGCTGTTTTTAAAAGAAGTAGAAGCTAGATATCTGCACTGAAATATATATCAAGCCACTCAGTGACTCACATAAAGTTTCAAGACACTTTATGTTAAAAAACTCCAATGATTGGAGACCATGGTTCAAAGGTAAATTACTCAGAAATGAGTATGCAACATTCACCAATTTTAGATATTGATAAATTAATTATGTATATTTTTCATGTTAATTAATTTTACTAATATTCCACGTTTGATATGGAAACAAGGTATGGGATACCCATAATTGCCACGTTTATTGCAAGCCGTTCACGTCAAAACTCAGTATGTTTAAACCATTTTTCGAAAAATTTACACACTGAGAATTAGAAAGAAAAACACTGAGATGAAATAAACTGAAAAACACATCCTGAGAATTGAAAATTACACAATGAGATTTGTGCGCACTTTTTCTGCGCACAGATCTAATTTGCATATCTAATCTGTATCTATTACAATCTTAAACAACTAGGAGACAGAACTCGCTTTTAATTTGTAGCCTGAGTTCATGGCTCAAATTGTTATTTCGATTAAGTTTATGTCATCAGCAGTCCAAGGTCTGTTTAAGTTACGATTAGTAAAGATGTGAAGAATTTCCCTAAATCTCCTGTATCTTTAATTGACATTATTAGGAAACTCGAGAGTTCTAATGCATCTGTATGTATTTAAAACTTTAAAAACAGGTTTAATCCACAATTTTTTACATTATAAAATGCCTGTATCAAGTCAGGAATATGACAGTTGCTCTCCATTCGTTTGATGTGTTTGAGCCATCCCCTTGTTTTTGCCATGTGATAATAAGGACTTTCTCTTTAGAATTGTCCTTGGAATTCGGATTTTTTGTTATTTTACTTTTTACAACTTGCACACAACATGTACATAAATCTCATTGTGTAATTTTTGAAGTCTCAGTGTGTAATTTTCAAAGCTCACTGTGTGTTATTTATATTTTTGTAATCTCAGTGCGTCTTTTTGATATCTCAATGTGTATGTTTTTATTCTTAGTGTGTGTTTTCAGGTTTTTTAATCTGTGGTTTTTTTTTATTCTCAGTGTGTTAATTTTTCGAAAAATGTTTTAAACATAGTTTTGACGAGAACTGCTTGCCATATACGATGATATAACGTTACCACATCTCTGTTCATACACATATTATACTTACAGTAATTGCAAGGGATCTCTAAGCTGACCTGTAATATACAAGAACAGATCAAAAGATTTAATCACATTATAAAGTGCCATAGTTTGTCAGCTTGGCGTGTGACATCAAATTTCCCTCATTTTTTAAACTAGCTTATAATACAGACATTACAGCAATCGGACTTGAGTATGTACAGGTTCAAACAAAATCTTTTGTTAGCAACCTTGCTAGCTGAAGCGTAAAGTCGTTATTAGCTTATAAGGTTTACCTTTATTACCCTTATTTTGAAGTAGTTTAGTCCAAAAGACGATAAATTGATTAGTCCACTCTCAAATTAGGGTAGTAAAGGTAAACCTAAGAACGATGTTACGCTTCAGCTAGCAAGAAAGGTAATCAAAGTTTTTGATTGAACGTACATAGTCAAATCCGATGGCTGTAATGTTCAACATGATTAGACAGTCATTTATTTATTCCTGGTATGGCGGACTAAAACAGCTTATTTTTAATACGAAGTTAACAATACGTCATGTCAGTATTTATTGTAAAAAAAATATGGAAAATAAGGATAGATCATAGAGGGAAATTTTTGTTTACTAAATTTGAGAATGGAAATTGGGAATGTGCTAAAGAGACAACAACCTGACTAAAGAACAGAAAACAGTTGACAAAATTTGTCGTCTTTGTACTGTTTATTGCACACACAAAAACATTGCGGTAGGGGCTTTGCCCATTGTTAAAGGCCGTACGGTGACCTATAATAGTTGTTAATTTCTGTGTCATTTGGTCTCTTGTGAAGAGTTGTCTCATTGGCAATTACACCACATCTTCTTTTTTATATTAACCGAACAATTATAATTAATCTGCCCCGTCATTTTTTCAGTACTGCACGAGATTTTTTTTCTCGCTGAACACTTCGAAGTAACAAGAGTCACAAGAACAGTCATTGGAACTTTATATAGGGGGAGGGGGTCTATATAGTTCAAATGAACTCGTAGTGACTCAGTATTAAAACATCAAAGGATCTTATTTTGCCGCAACTGTGAATTAAAAAAATCAGAACTCGACTGGCTCTCTCCAACGTAAATTTCGTGACACCCTATGTTAATTTATAGTTAAACCTGATTATTTTATGAGGCGACCATTTTACTTTCACAGCTGGAGAAAAAGGGTTGTGTTTTTTTTTGCATCAAAAACAAAATTCCCCTAACGTGTGTATAGAAGTTTTTTTACAACAATAACTTAATGATTGATTGATTGATTGTTGTTTGTTTAACGCCACATGAGCACAACAAGGCTATATCGCGGCGAGATATCATTTAATAAATTGTTTCTTATCTTACCTCCATTTGCTTGAAATAAAATGCTCAAATGTGATGGCGACCTGATCCTTCCAAAGTCAAAATGAAAATGAACAGGTTAAAATCGTGCCACATTTATCTCGATTTAGCTGTAAACTTTCCCGTTGCTCGCCTTAATTTAAAACAATGTGTTGCTTTATAAAACAATATATCGAAGAAAAAAAGGCAATTTATTATTATTGCATGATATTTTTATTGACTTATAAATTAATCGTAAAATTGTTTCTCGTTTTGATAATTTGTCGCGTTATTTAAAACGATTTAATTTTTATGGCGATAAAAAACAAATCGGCTAAATGCCTTGTTAGGCATTTTGTCGAAAAAAATAAATCGCAGTAATAAGAAAAAAAAGGCAATTTATTATTATTGCATGATATTTTTATTGACTTATAAATTAATCGTAATTTTTTTTCTCGTTTTGATAATATGTCGCGTTATTTAAAACGATTTATTTTTAAGGCGATAAAAAACAAATCGGCTTAATGCCTTGTTAGGCATTTTGTCGAAAAAAATAAATCGCAGTAATGAGAAATAAAGCAGTTTCCCGCTAAAAGTTATATCGCCTTCATGGATTATAAGTATTAAAACGAGGGTAATATACGCTTCCGTAATTATAGTATTCAAGATAATAACCTACAACTGAAAAATAATCATTACAATTACCAATTCAGGGGCAGCATCTCTACAACGCGAAGTTTGATTTGTCTGAAAATTATTATTTGTCATATTTGCTCTATATGTTTTAGTTTCAGAGATTTAAAACATAAACTTCATTTTACCCCTCCCCTGTAATATATTTTTAGCCATGGTGGTTATCTTGGTTTGACTTTGGATACAATTTTTAGAAACCCTAAGAATGATTAAGGCCTATCAAACCCTAAGGATGATTTGGTTCATTTTGACCAAGTGGTTTCAGAGAACAAGATTTTTGTAAAAGTTAACGGACGACGGACACCAAGTGATGGGAAAAGATCACTTGACCCTTTGTGTCAATTGAGTTTATTAAAACGGGCGTTTCATTATGTGCTCGAAAGGGTAATCATGATCTGTATATCTATATATATACATATGTTATTTTATCTCGTAATTACGGGATAGTTTTCTCGTAATTACGCGATAGTGAACTCGTATTTACGCGATAATTATCTGTTATTAAGAGATAAAAAATGATTATTTCGTAATTACGCGATAGTTTACTCGTAATTACGAGATAAAAAAAATGTTCGGCTCTTATAGGCTTTCGAACTAAAGATTTTTTTCACTACGAGATTTTCAATTTAGTATTTCACGAAAAAAATTGTTGTGAATCACTTCAGTTCATGCTTTTGGCAAAAACAATATGTATTGTCAGATATAACAATGAACTTTGCTTTTGGGATGTAGAAGCATGGGTTTCCAAAAACCCGCTCGTCACACCCTGTGGTCAAAATCCTTTGTTATTCGAAACAATAGATCTATTCAAGTTATACGTGTTTCAGAAATAGAAACTATGAAGCATAACAATAGAACCAGGTGTAATCACAGGGTTGTCACTACTAATTCAATCATTGTCACATTGTTTCTTATTGTTGTATTTTAATCAGCATGACTTTATAAGATAACAATGCGAATGTTAAATATCTAGACTTGAAATAAGGCATAGGTACAGTTTCCAATTTGTTAGCCGACATGACGTAAAACGATGAATCGAAGAATTAAACTTAATGATAACCGATATAGGACAATGCTGTTGATTAAAAATTACTCCATTCCAGGCCCTTTTGTTTTCCAAATAATTAATATTACCAATATTTGATAAGTTCCAGGTCGACGGGTTCAAACAGAAAGATGTTGAAAGCAGAGAAAACTGTGCATCTTATAATCAGCATGACTTTATCAGATGACAATATCATTTACTAAAAATTCATACTAAAATAATTAGATTCTTTAATTCAGTCACGGAACCTCGATATCGCGGGTGTGTTCAAGTATTACTTAAATCTAAATACTACAAAGCCAATCAAAATGTACTCATTTTCAAAGTATTTATTAACATAATTCCCGACAAAACTATTTAAATTACATGTATGTTAACGTTGAAATGAGAAGAAAAGAGTTGTATATTAGATCTGTTTGTGAAAATACATTTGTGGATATATATATTTTTAAGCTAAAAAAAATGGTTTTGGTAGTTTTTGAATCCAATATATTAATTTAAGATAATGTTCAAATATAGGCCAATCAAATTTTCGCCAGCTGATGGTGCTATATCAGCAGGTGAATGATCTAGACCTTTCTGGATTAGGCAGGTAACACTGTATTGTGTTCTGTTTGTCTTACAAAATTAAACAACCATGGGAAGCTGTTAAATATACAAACAAACGTTGTCCAAAATCTTTACAGTTGGTAGAATGAAACATATAGGTCTTTTTTAACTCATTGTTGTCTTTCAGCCAATTAATCAACTGCATCACAGTTTTGGTTCCTGCAAGCGGTGGTTTGTATGTTCGGTTTACATCTGCCCTCAATGCTTTTCTGAGTATGTTAAACACATCAGTATCTTTGTCACTTCTTTGAAGTGATATAAAGTCGGTGTGTTTTTCAATGGAGTACCACCATTTGTCAGTTTGGAACACAATGAACTCATGGAAGATCACGTTTCCAAAGACTATAGTAATGTGTTGCTTACATCTATACACTTTTATAATGAACTCTTGGGAATCAATATCTTTTGATAAATTCTTCAATGTGCCCGTAGAATATACCTCAGGCACCTCTGCTTTAGTGTAAAAGTATAACTTCGCGGTCCAGTAAGCACCGACCATTGCACTGCTAAAAACTGACATGTTTTCCGTTGAAGGCGTCCGAGGAAGAAAGCCAACCATTGAAGACATCTGTGGAATAAAGCATAAAATAGTGAAAGCTCCAACTAGAAGAATGACTTTCCAAATACATTTTACGTAATAAATCTACCCAATCCAGGCTGCCCATGTTAGTTTTTAAATATTATTATTATTATTTACTGATATGTTTGTCAAATGAGTAAAAAAAAACTGTAGGTACCTGTCTCGATTTTGCTGATGTACTATGTACGTGCTTACTATGTTTATTTGTTTATGAGACAATTATTTTTTTATTCAGGCACCTTTTTTGGAAAATTTTAAGTTACAGTAATAACTAGAGTATATAATGCACCCAATTAAGCATTCTTTTTAATATTTCTTCTAATAAAATATTATTATTTAAATTGTAAATCCCGTCAAAAATCATGTTGTCCCCTGTTATTTTCTGAAAATTAAATCATTCAAAGAATATCTAAATTAAGTAAACAGCCTTCCGATTTTAACCAGTCTGATAGATTATATAAAAAACTTCTCCATTACTGGTCTGGTTTTGTTATAACTAAAGCATGTAAGAACTTTTTTTGCATTTTTAAGGGTCTTTTGACTATTGTCCCCAGGGGTAATTTCCCTCCTGTTACCGCTTGGTTTTTTCCACCTGTGAACACGTTTGATATTACCAGGTTCAACCCACCATTTTTTCCTTTAAAAAAGTCCTGTACCAAGTCAGGAATATGGCTGTTATATTATAGTTCGTTTCTGTATGTGTTACATTTTAACGTTGTGTTTCCATTGTGTCGTTTGTTTTCTCTTATTTTTGAGTGTGTATTCACATTACAATAAGACGTGTCACGGTACTTATCTATCCCAATTTCATGTATTTGGTTTTGATGTTATATTTGTTATTCTCATAGGATTTTGTCTAATGATTAGTCCGTTTCTGTGTGTGTGTGTGTGTTACATTTTAATGTTGTGTCGTTGTTCTCCTCTTATATTTAATGCGTTTCCCTCAATTTTAGTTTGTTACCCCGATTTTGTTTTTTGTTACGAATGGATTTGTGAGTTTTTAACAGCGGTATACTACTGTTGCTTTTATTAAAAGACCAAAAATTTATTTCTTGTGAAGAGCATCATTTCATGAATGTATGACTCCGTATGTTTAAGGGGATGGTAACCAGTTAAAAAATATGAACTCCCCAAAAATCAGAATTTGGAGAAAAATAATTGTGTTGTTCTCTCCTGTTACAGCCTTGTGGTGTACCTTCTGAGAATATTTCATTGTCAGCACTATAACAGTACATGTGTTTTTATAGTATCTTATTAAATTGATATGTAGATTTAAGTGTTTTATAGTATCTTATCAAATTGATATGTAGATGGAAGTAAACTTATACACAATTCGAGTAAATAAACAAAAAGTACTGCGTAATTCCTTTCTATTACGTTCTGCCATGTTACCTGATAAAAAGTAACAGCATAACCATAATTAGTAACAGAAAGGATGTTCAAGACAATTTTACTGATGAATCTAAAAGGTAATCTACTATATGCCAACTATTTCATTTAATATAAGTTATCAGCACCATTTTAAATAAATTTCAAAAAAATATGTAGTATATTGAATGAAAAAATAGGTATTTTGCTTTTGATTACAGCAGAGAACAATGTGCAATTCGAGTATAGTAGATATTAACAAAAGGAATTTATTTTAGAATTTTTCATTACCTAGGCAGATTTTTCAATTTGCAAATACAGTTTCGAAGGATAAATGACATTGTTTGCTGTTATCTTCCAATTGTGACCAATCTATAATGATGTGTTTTTTTTTTAAACTATAAAATAAAGCATTTTTTTGACCAAAAAAATCCTTTCTATTTCCAACTCTGACCTGTTACTGTTGTCCTGTTCTTCAAGATTCTTTCATGTTATCGACATATCTGACTATATTTTAGTATATTTTACGTATATATGGATTATATTTAGTTATTAAAACTAACGGAATACTTTGCTTCTCTTTAGATTTGTTTTGTTGTAATAAATCAGTACGGTCAATTGATAAAGCATCAGTAATACTATTATCTATTTCAGCGTTATCATAACCCCTATCTAATAATTTCACTTTGAAATTAGTTAGATTGTTTATTAATTTGTTATGGACACTTGTATTTCTAATTTGCCGTATTGCTTCACCTTTAATAAATCCTCTGAATACATGCTGTGAGTGACAGCTATTTCTTTTGTTACGGCCAGAAATCGCCTTTAAATTGTAGCCAACAAAAGACACAAATCAATAATAAAATTTAGCAATATTCATTTTACAAAAGTTTACAAGAAGTATATTACACAAATATTACTGTCAACTTAACTGTCAAAATATGAGTCCAATCTTTTATCTTTATCTGTATCCGGATATCTTTCGGAATCCAATCTGAATATTACGGTCACAATCCAGTATGATGTTGTTTGTAGAATAAAAGTGTCAATCCAAAGGCTATGAATATTAATGTCTATCGATGTCTAAGTCCAAATCCAAGAGTGAGTGTTTAACTTTAGTGTCTGTATATATATATAATTGTCATGGAAGATTCTAGAACAGTCTATAATGGAACATCCTAGAAAGTTACAACAGAAGTTTCTAGTAAAATGTAGAAGTTTATATAACGCATCTTTTATTAGGATCATTCTGGAAAGTTCCAATCATTCTGTAATTGTTCCAGTGATTTCTAAACTGCACAGTTCTAAAATTTTTCTGTAAACAACTATCAGGCCACACAACACAAATCAGGCCAACATAAATGAATACAATAATTACAATATAATAACACCTCCCCCCTTAAAAGAAGTTTTAGTCTAACAAAAACTTATCATAAATAAAATGAACAAAAATACATAGTATATACAAAGTGTTTTAATAAGCTCTAGATAAAGCATCTGCTATTACATTATCTTTACCCTTAATATGTTTTACAATTACATCATATTCCTGTAACAATAAACTCCACCTAGTCAACCTCTGATTCTTGTTTCTCATTTTATGTATGAAGGTGAGAGGATTATGATCAGTACAAACAAGAATAGGATATACAGTGGGATTCAAATATACATCAAAATGTCGAAGTGCTGACAACATTGCAAAACACTCTTTTTCAATAGTTGAATAATTTTTCTGATGTTTATCTAATTTCTTGGAAAAGTATGATATAGGTTTCTCAACATTATCATCTGTCTCTTGATATAAAACAGCTCCAATTCCTACATCGCTTGCATCAACGGCAAGTTTAAATTGTTTTTCAAAGTCTTGAGTAATCAGAACTGGACTATTACTTAAAAGTGATTTGCTATTTTCAAAAGCGTTTTGACAATTTTCACTCCAGATAAATTTAGAATCTTTTCGTAAAAGATGAGTCAATGGTTGAACCACAGTAGCAAAATTTGAACAACATTTTCTGTAAAATCCAATCATGCCTAAATATCTCATAAGTTGTTTTCTATTTGTAGGAGGAGGAAATTTGGAAATGGCTTCCACTTTAGCCATAATAGGTTTCACTTGACCTTGGCCAACTGTATGCCCTAAATAATCAACAGTGGCCTGACAAAATTCACTTTTACCAAGATTAACAGTCAAATTTGATTTTGACAATCTATCAAAAGTATCATACAAATGTGTTAAATGCTGTTCCCAGCTATCACTACATACAATTAGATCATCAATATAAGCATAACAACAGTTTAAATCTTTTATAATATTATTGATCATTCTTTGAAATGTAGCTGGTGCACTTTTCATGCCAAACGGCATTACAGTATATTGAAATAAGCCATCTGGTGTAACAAAAGCTGATATTTCACGAGCTCTCTGTGTCAGTGGAACTTGCCAATAACCTTTCAACAAATCAAATTTGCTCACAAATTTTGCTTGACCAATGTTGTCAATACAATCGTCTATCCTTGGAATCGGATAGGAATCAGATTTTGAGACTGAATTTACTTTTCTGAAATCAGTCACGAAACGAAAGGTTTTATCTGGTTTTGGCACAAGGAGACAAGGAGAGCTCCATTCGCTGTTACTCGGCTCAATAATATCATTGTCAAGCATATATTTAATTTCTGTTCTCATAGCTTCAAGTTTGAGTGGATTAAGCCGGTAAGGATGTTGCTTAATTGGAGAAGAATGTCCTACATCAACATCATGACAAACAGCA
This sequence comes from Mytilus edulis, assembly GCA_019925275.1. Classification (NCBI taxonomy): domain Eukaryota; kingdom Metazoa; phylum Mollusca; class Bivalvia; order Mytilida; family Mytilidae; genus Mytilus; species Mytilus edulis. Next base: position 3,975,768 of record CM034350.1, read on the forward strand.
GTGGTTTTGTTTGGCACATCTGGAAAAAGATTTTTAAAAGAAAATACCCAAGTTTTTATTTCTTCTCTACGATCAAAAGACAGATGTGCAAGTTTTGAGTCTAAATTTGACAAAATTTCTGAATTTTTCAATCTAACTGTCTCTTCAATAGTTTTAGAACTAAAAGATGGTTCAATTACATCTGGTTTGTCATGATTGTTCTCAAATTTAACCATGCCTAAAGTGGCAACTGGTTTACTCTCACATTCATTAGTACGCTCAAAATATGGTTTTAACATATTAATATGACACACTCTGTTTTGTTTACGCCGACCTGGAGTTTTTACAATATAATTCAAATTATTGATTTTACTCTCTATTGTATAAGGACCACAATATTTAGCCTGTAAAGGATGTCTAGGGACTGGCAAAAATACAAGTACCCTATCACCAGGCTCAAAAACTCTGACCCTGGCATCTTTATCATACCATATTTTCATCTTGTTCTGTACATGTTTTCAGTTTTTCTGAGCAATTTGACAAGCAGTATACAATTTTTCTTTAAATATAGATACATAGTCTAAAAGATTCAAGTCAGTATGTTCAGTAAGCCACTTTTCCTTAATCAATTTTAACGGTCCCCTTACAGTATGGCCAAATACCAACCCAAAGGGACTAAATCCAAGGGATTCTTGAACAGCCTCTCGGACTGCAAAAAGTAGAAAGTGAACTCCATCATCCCAGTCTCTGTCAAATTGAAGACAAAAAGTTCTAATCATGTTCTTCAATGTTTGATGAAAACGTTCTAAGGCACCTTGAGATTCTGGATGGTACGCACTTGATCTATACTGAGCAATCCCTAACTGGTACACGACTTGCTGAAATAAACCTGACATGAAATTTGATCCCTGGTCGGACTGTATAGACTTAGGAAGTCCTACTAATGTGAAAAATTTGACAAGTGCTTTGACAATAGTAGGTGTCTTGATATTTCTTAGCGGAATAGCCTCAGGAAAGCGAGTGGATGTACACATGATTGTCAATAAATACGCATTTCCAGTTTTGGTCTTTGGTAAAGGTCCAACGCAGTCAATTAGAACTCTGCTGAAAGGTTCGTCAAAGGCTGGAAATAGGCAGAAGTGGTGCTGGTGGTATTTTCTGGTTAGGCGTACCAACAACCTGGCATATGTGTCATGATTTGCAGTATTCTGCGACATCATTTCGAAGTCTGGGCAAGTAGAAATGCTGCAAGATCTTAAGGCAAGTCTTCCTTATACCTAAGTGTCCAACCAAGGGGGTGTCATGGGCAAGACTAATAATTTCTTGCCTATAAACTTTAGGCACCACCACTTGGTATACCACTCTCCATTCCTCCTCTGGGGTAGCATCAGGAGGCCTCCACTTCCTCATTAAAATGCCGTCCTGATGGTAATAGCATTCGGCCACTTTGTCTGCTTCCTCCTGTGGTTGAGCCCGCTGGTTGAGCTGAAGAACCTCAGGGTCTTTATGTTGTTCTTCGAAAAAATTCTTTCGGTCTAATAAATGGCTGTTTACGTTTGGCCATGGCATAATAACATTCTTGTTAACACTAGATGGTCTTATTATGGCCTTTTCTGAGCTATCAGGACCTTCAATGTCAGCTAGGAAAGTGTCAGAAAGGTCCATGTTATTAAACTGGTCTTCTTGCAAATTCTCATCTTGTTGTTTTCTAGCCATTGCTCTAGTAACAACACAAGCTGGATACAATTCAGCATCATCTTCAGGTGATTTAACATCCATCACTGGTTCACTGGTAACAATTGGTTCAGCAACCACTTTGTTCCTAGCTAGATCATTTCCTAGCAATAATGTAACACCCTCTACAGGGAGATTAGGACGAACACCTACAATAACTGGTCCAGTTATCAAATCTGACTTCAGATAAATACGATGGAGAGGAACATCTATACAACATAACTCTACACCTTGTAACAAAACGGAGGCACCAACAGAAGTCTTCTCGGACAAAGGTAACACACCTTCTAACAATAAAGACTGAGAAGCTCCAGTGTCCCGTAAATTCTTAATAGGCTGAAGAGTGGTATCATCAACAATAGAAATAAACCCATCAGACATAAAGGGCTTATATTCCTCCATGTAATCACAAAAACTGGACTTAAAAGCCTGACTCGCAGGACATTCCAACGTACTGGTAATATAAGGTGTCGTACAAGCACTGGACTTCGGCTTATTATCTCGTTCATTCTTCTTCTGGAGTCTAAAACAATCAGCCATCAGGTGACCATTTTTCTTACAATAAGCACAAATCAGTGACTTCTTCTCAAAAGTATCAAATTTTGGACTTGACATATTATGACTGGACTGACTCTTATTCTGTGCAACAGGCTTACTATCAGTACGCTCAGTGCTTTGATTTTTTGTAATTTCCACTCGAAGTATTGACATTTTGACCCTTAAAACTTCTTTTATGTGAAATGGTATAATTATCTGAAATTACAGCTGCATCATGTATTGTCCCAACAGTTTTGTCGTCTAAATGTGTTTTTAAGTCTAAATGAACACATTGTTTGAACTCTTCTAATAACACCAATTGCCTTAGGTTATCAAAATTGTTATCTGTTTTCTTTGAAGTAAGCCATTTATTAAATAGATCTTCTTTTTCCCGAGCAAATTCCACATAGGTTTGTGAATCAAACTTTTTATAAGATCTAAATTTCTGTCTATATGCTTCTGGTACTAGCTCATAAGCTTTCAAAACTTCCTGTTTTACCGTGTCATAATCGGAACTTTTTTCTGATGGAAGTGCGGAGTATATTTCAGCGGCCTTACCCTCAAAAACACTTTGTAGCATTGTAGTCCAATATGGCTTTGGCCAATTCAAATTATGAGCAATTTTCTCAAACTGTGGAAAATATTTATCGACTGTTTTTTCACAAAATCTGGGAACTAAACGTATATTTTTTGCTGCATCAAAATATTCTGATTTCGGCTGGACTTTAGTGATGCTTTCTTCCTTGACCATTTCAATTTTCATTTTCTCCATCTCTAGCCTTTCCTTCATTTCAAGTTCTTTTAACTTCATTTCAAGTTCTTTTAATTTAAATTCATCTTCTTTTTCTTTTTTATCCATTTCCAACCTTTCCTTCATTTCAAGTTCTTTTATATTCTCTGTCTCCTTCATTTCCAGTTCTTTTAATTTAAGTTTATGTTGTAATTCAAGCTGTTTTAATTTAAAGGCGTCAACGTTTTCGACCTTAAGATCAAGAGCCTCTTCACCTAAAATGTCTGCGTCCCCTTATTTGTCTATAACCAAATTTTTTATAATTTGTTTTCTCATAGATACTCTAAAATCTAATTTCAGATGTTTAGCAAGCAACACTAATTCCTCCTTCTTTAAATTATCAAACCCCTCCAGGTCTGGCGTTTTCAAAAATTTACCGGCATCAAATGCCATTTTGTAGAATTTTGTTGGCTAGTTATAATAAAAATTACTAAACAAATTTTGAATAAGATATTTTCAGTCTCCCGGACGAGCCCCCAATTTCTGTTACGGCCAGAAATCGCCTTTAAATTGTAGCTGTTCCGGACCATATGAGTATTTGGACCATACGCGTATGGTCATGACCATATGCGTATACTCATATGGTCCGACCATACGCGTATGGTCCGACCGTACGCGTATGGTCCGACCGTACGCGTATGGTCGGACCATATGAGTATATACTCGTTTGGTTATAAACGGGCCGGAACATATGAGTATTTGGACCATATAGGTATATTTTTCAATAATATGCATGAGAAAACTTTATAAATAACAATGATTGCTACATGCAATTGTATTATTTACCATTCAAATAACATTAAATCTTGATGCCAAAGTTAGTTTTCATCGCTAATTGTATTCGTATTCTTGTATGGATGCGTAGGGTGACATTTACGTCCACACGGTGCCATAGCTTTTCTTGGGTCCTGGCTCATTCCGATGTGTCTACGGTGAAAAAGTTCTAGATCTCCAATATCGTAACATGACTGAAGTACATCATATCACCAGAGAATTTTAAAAAATAAACTAGTGTCCTTTGCCGGTGACGTCATTCATTCTTTTTTTTAAAACAAAACACGTATAAGTATAAAAAATTATGAATATTGCACTGCTAATGCTAATTATATTAAGTTTCTAAAGTAAGCAATTAGACTCTTTACTCCTGTCGAGTTTTACGTCAGGTTATATATAGTAAAACAGTTCACTTCTTGTGTAACAGTTCATTAAGATATTTTTGAAAGTTATCTTCCCAGGTCGACATTTTCCATTCACTCGTAATAACATATCGGTAATGAAAAAAAAATTGTGTTTATTATAGTTTTGACTAGTGATGAAATTTATTGTGTGAAACTGCTTATTTTATTTTAATGAAAAAAAATGACCTTTGGTAACTGTCTTTTTAATGACGTGACAACTAGAAGGTTTATATAAAGAGGTAAGCATAAATGTACCTCTTAATAACCCCTACAATACGCGTACGGTCCGACCATAGGCATATGGTCGGACCATATGAGTATATACCCATATGGCCATGACCATACACGTATGGTCAAAATACTCATATGGTCCGGAACAAAGCCAACAAAAGACACAAATCAATAATAAAATTTAACAATATTTATTATACAAAAGTTTACAAGAAGTATATTACACAAATATTACTGTCAACTTAACTGTCAAAATATGAGTCCAATCTTTTATCTTTATCTGTATCCGGATATCTTTCGGAATCCAATCTATATATTACGGTCACAATCCAGTATGATGTTTTTTGTAGAATAAAAGTGTCAATCCAAAGGCTATGAATATTAATGTCTATCGATGTCTAAGTCCAAATCCAAGAGTGAGTGTTTAACTTTAGTGTCTGTATATATATATAATTGTCATGGAAGATTCTAGAACAGTCTATAATGGAACATCCTAGAAAGTTACAACAGAAGTTTCTAGTAAAATGTAGAAGTTTATGTAACGCATCTTTTATTAGGATCATTCTGGAAAGTTCCAATCATTCTGTAATTGTTCCAGTGATTTCTAAACTGCACAGTTCTAAGATTTTTCTGTAAACAACTATCAGGCCACACAACACAAATCAGGCCAACATAAATAAATACAATAATTACAATATCATAACACTGTGCAGAAACAGATAAGAATTTGTTTCCTTTAAAATGTATTTCAAGGTCAAGGATGCCATATGTTGTAAATCGTTGACCTTTAATTACATCAACATCCAAGAACGACATTTTATCGATTTTGATTCAGGTCATTGAGTATATTAAATCATTGTACGACCAAGGCATAATCGACAAAATATCATTTAAATTTTTAACAAATGGTCAAAAATTAAGAGATGCACGATTAGGGATTAGCTTTCACTGATAATAGTGTAAACTGTTCTCGCTTTATAGATAATTCATTCAGAATAGTCTTGCATATTAGTTAACAAATTGTACCACACACTTTTGGAAGCCGTTAGTATATTGTTTAACATGTTTAATGTTGTGTGTCAAATAAGGTTCTTATTGATCGTACTAATCCTTCAAACATGGTTGTAAAGCTTTGCATGTTTGTCAAAACAATTCATTTTCTCATCATGAAATATCATAACCATGTTCAAGTTTTCTTGTGATTTGTCTGACTAGGCAAAAACTTATTGCTAAAATTCAAGAGTTCAAATCTGATACCCTACAGGATTAAAAGACATTCTAATTAGTCACGTCTCAGTAATATCTCCCATTCAGGTAGTAAGAAGCATTCATCCTGCAGATTCGTTCAATTCTTAATGATGTCTCAGAGGAGACCGTTTATGATGCACATTTATCACATAGTCTTAGGCCTCCTAGCAAAACATAGTGATTATGTTATTTATTTGAATTTTCACTTATGTACCTTTGATAATCGATATTCTATATCCTTTTCGTGAATACGCTGTTCCAATACATACCAAATGTAGTTTAAAGATGAAAAACTTGCAATACCACTTTTTGTACTTCACAATAATTGAAACCTGATATCATGGGAATTTTCAAACAACTAGAAAAAGGCACTCCTGTCACCTTCATATTCAAATTCCAATCTAAACTAATAAATACCTATTATCTGAGTCAACATTTTCAACTACATAGGTCGAAAATGCATCAGGATTGGGCAATGTTGTAGCAGCTGATTCCAATTGCCTTAGATCTTCATTCTTTACATGTAAATTTAGTTAAATGCTAATATGATGTCAATTCAATCCTCTTTTTGTCATGAAGTGTTGAAGGTTGTACATTGACCTATAAAGGCAACAGTAGTATACCGCTGTTCAAAACTCATAAATCCATGGACAAAAAACAAAATCGGGGTAACAAACTAAAACCGAGGGAAACGCATTAAATATGCGTTTACTTTTATAAATTGTAACTTGGATGGAGAGTTGTCTCTTTGTCACTAATAACACATCTTCCTATATCTATGAAATGAACTATAGTTTTGATATTGCTTAAAGCATTTAATGTTACAGTTAGAATTATCTTGGCAAACAATTGCAGTGAGAACCCTGTAATAAAAGCAACAAGACAACTATCAACCAGATTTTAAATGACGTAGATGTTATCAATAGAAGGTAACCATACAATCTACAACTATGAGCAAAATGAAGACTTTACAATCTTTTTTAATCGACACCATGACCAAATTTACACTAAGAAAACTTTCTTTATGATAAGAACACAATTATTTAAAAACAAGTATGTCAGACACATGAAACAATGACAACCACTAAAAAAATGTCTTTTCCTGGGGTGGTCATGTTATGAATTGGGCATAGTATAGAAGCTCATTAAGATCACAATTAGTAAAATCAAAGGGCTATGGACATCACAACTGTATTTTGCATATTGTGATATTCTGCATTAAATAACAATTTTCAATTTGAAACAACTTTATATTGCATTATTCTCATCTTAAATGTTAAGAATAAAAATACAACTAATTAATAGTATCTCAAAGCAATAAAAATACACTATAACATGTATACTTCTTTCAGGTTAATATACATGTATGTTAAAAATATAAACTTATCTTGTTCCTAAAATATCAAAGGCAAGTAAGTTTAATCAAACTCAGTAGCAGTTAAAATAATTTCATCATTATTGAAATGGAATTATTTATTCAAAATCATTCAGTTTTCAAGTGTTGTATTTTTTTTTTTTTAATTAATCCCCATATTTACAAATGAAACTTTTTTTTTTAGTATATTATTGTCAGTTTCAGATCATAAAAATATATTTCCACAATTTTACAAAAAAAATTCACATGAGTACAGTACCATTTAAACGGATTTATTCGATATCGTTTTTTTCCGATTTCCGTGTTTTTCGGAGCCACAACAAGTACCGCGGATTTCAGGTTTGGCAAAAACCCTGGTTCCGGGTAATACCGGACATTATTTCTTATGCAGCTAAAATACTGCAATCTGATTGGTTGACTAACCCGGTGTAAATAACACCCCACCCTTGTTTACCCGGGGATAAATAAAATTTTGCCAACATTTAAAAAAATGAAAATTTGGCAAAAAAAATAAAAAAATAAAATTTTCCCCAAAATAACTTTAAAAAAATAAAATTTAGATAAAAAAATACTAAGAAATAAATGCAAAAAAAAACAACAAAAATTTAATTTTAAAAATTATTAAATTATTTTTTTTGTTTTTTTGTTTTTTTGTAAACTCCAAAGAACACAAAATTTTCTGAATTTTTCCAAAAATAAAGTAAAAAAGTATTTGACAATGAACAGCAACATGCACATTGAAATAATATTTCGCTGGAATATTTTCATTACCATTTTTACAATTTTACGTCCTCGTTTCAAAATGAGTAAAGGAATTGTTCATAAGAAATAAATTCGTGTAAAATTCTGTACACCGTTGATTACACCAAGATAACTAATAATATTGGGTAATAGGAAAAACTGGCCTGAATTCTAAAGAGGATTAAGTGATTAAACACAAATGCAAAACATTTAAGATATAAAATTTATAAACACAGTTTGATTTATAAATAAATTTCATACTTGTTTAAGAGACTTATAATACAAGTGTATATATTTAAGAATGTATCATTCTAGCAACTCTGAGACAAGTGTACAAGGACATGAAGAAATTAGACAAATATAAATAGCAAAAATCCTTTCTCAATAACTATCCATTTCAGGGAGTATTGCAAACCCCGGGTTTTCCCGGGCGGGTAATACTTTGCCAACCCTGGCAGATTTCACTACCAAATTCCTTGAAATGTTCTCCCCCAACACCGCGTGGCTGTTAATTTGTTTATTGCCCATCGGATGAGTTTGAGTTATTGAACCTGATCATGACAGACGTCAGGAATTTTAAGTGGACAAAAATATGATTTAGAGTGTAATTAATGGAATATATCAGAAGTAAATTTGGACTTAACTTAACTAGTGCAACTAGGATTATTCTATATTATTATATGTGCATATTAGCAAAAAACTGTCGCTGAAAGAAGTTTTCATTGTTTTCATTGGTATGAGTAGACGAATCGAGAGAAAAGGTAAACAACATTGTATACAAAGACACATGAGCATAGTTCAAACGATAGTTTTAAATCAATGTGGACACATACATATATAGTTTACCGTTATGACGAAGAACAGGCGTCCTGGTCAAAATAAAACTATCAACCCTTCTTCATCAAAATATAATGACCATACAAAGTTTCCACAAAGCAACGACACAGCAACGTTACCACAAAAAAGCAACTCAACAAAGACAAGTAGCACTTCAAATCCACAAAAGAAACGTAAAAAAGACGAGGTTTCCGATAGTAGCGCATCGCAATCTACTTTAAGCCTGGACAACAGTAAAGTAGCAAATATTGACAAGGGGGACTCAATATCGAACACCATGTCTTTCGCCTTATCTTGTATGAACAGTTTAAATGAACATACCTCTGCAACCCCGAATAAAACAGCAGGATATACACATCAGCTTGCTACTAGTACACCAATATATCCGCCACAGTATTCACAATATCCGCCACCCCAACCTCAAAATGTGCCTAATCACGTACCGATGCTATTCCAAACCCCCCTCCAAACACAGCAGTCTCCGCCGTTGTTACTTCATCAACAACCTAATGATTTTAGTCTGATATTAACGGAAGTACTTAGCCGACTGAACGGTCTTGACCAGAAACTAGGTCGTCTCGATGAAATTGATAAAAAACTATTAAAGCTTGACACTGTTTCAACAAACTTAGGAAAAATAAACAACCAAGTGAAAAATTTAGAAGGAAATTTAGCTACAGTTAATAAACGGTAAGGAGATGTTGAGAAAAGTTCAGTTTTTGTAAGCGGTAAACTTGACGATATTACGAAAGAGAATAAAAATAGTATGGCAGTCTCACAAAACCAAAATAAAATTTTGCACGAGAGAATAGCTTCAATCGAAAAGCAAAACGTTGTTTTTAAAGCGGATATTTCGAAAATAGCAAAGGAAAAAAAAAATCTAAATCTGACAATATTAGTTTAGATTGCCTAAATGTTATTAAAACAGATAACGAGCGCTTGAGATCGTCTGTACTAGACTTGCAGTGTCAAAAGCTGAACGAAAATTTAGTTTTTAATGGTATTGACGAACAAACGGGTGAAGTAACTGATGACGTAGTTAAAGCCTTTGTTAGAACTGAGCTCGAGATCGTTCGTGAAATTCCTATTGTCAAATCTTACAGAATAGGAAAACATTTTGATGGGAAAATAAGACCAATTGTTGTCGAATTTGAAAACAGGAATGATCGACAAGATATTCGTTTTGCAGCCCCAAAACACATAAAGGGGAAACCTTTCGGAGTAAATGAACATTTTCCTCATGAAGTTGTGAAAATCCTTAAAGAGCTACTACCAATACACAAAGAAGCACGCAAGCAAAATCTCAAATCAGTACTTAAACGAGATAAATTGTATATTGATGGTGAACCTTTTGACAAATCCAAACACAGTCACTTAATAAAACAGCCTGAGGCTATGGATGAAGGGGGCGCTCAAGGTGGTGGAAACGGGAACTAGGACAGACGGGAAGTTTTCTTACCAGATAGTAATATTAAATTCCTAGCATGGAATGTCAACGGTGGTTTGCAGAATAAACTGGATGATGAAGCTTTTGTTAGTTATTTAAAAACTTACGATATTGTTATACTTTCGGAATGTTGGATAAGTAATGATTTTACTTTTGACTTAGAAGGGTTTATGTGTAAACCATTTCCGAGAAATAAATCAAAATGTACGCAAGGCGGTGGATTATGTGTGATGATAAATACCATATACAGTCCGTATATTTCCTTTATTGAATCTATAGCTGATACATTCTTGTGGTTAAAATTCGACAAAGTGCTTTTTGATTTTGATCAGGACTTATATGTATGTGGTGCCTACATACCCCCAATTAACTCAAAGTACCATACATTATACGAGTGTGATATTTTTCGATTAATGGAAGACAACATAATTTCATATTCATCCAAAGGAAAAATATGTCTTGTTGGTGATTTGAACTGCAGAACGTCAAATGCCTCTGACTTCATTGAAGATGATTCAGTACATATAACATTACAAAATCAACTACCGAATCTATTTAATTATAGTAATGACCATTCGTTATCTACACGCATAAATCCAGATACTATATCCAATGATTATGGATCGAAACTAATAAAATTATGTAAATCGACAGGATTAAGGATATGAAATGGTCGTCATAAAGATGGATTATCAAATGACTACACATATTGCGGCCCAAAGTCATTTTCAGTTATTGATTATTTTTTGACAACTGTTGATTTATTCAGTACTTTTGACAAATTTATTATATCCACTAGCTTTACGCAATTTTCTGATCACGCAAGTTTGCACCTAGAAATAAAAATCAAGAATGTGAATTTTACGGATGAATTAATTACTGATTGTGAACCTGATTATGGAGTTCAAAGGAAAACTTTTAAATGGAGGGATGAATACAAATCTCAATGCAAAGAAACACTGTCTAATAATATTGACAATCGCAACTCATTGTGTGAAAATTTAAATTTTGAATCACAGGATGGCATAGATAAAACTGTTTCCGACTTCAGTGAATTTTTAAATGGAATCATGTCTCCATACTTTAAAGTTAGGCCAAAAGTGAGTACGTCTAGGAAGAAACAGGACAGAATTGTGCCCGTAATTGAGGACAAACCATGGTTTAATGATGAATGTAAACGTCGGTATAATCTTTATAAAAAAAATTCTAAATGTGTTTAACCATAGCAAGTGTAGTACACATCATCTGAACTTAGTAACAGCAAAACGAAATTATAAATTACTTGAAGCAAAACTGAAACGGAATTATAAAAAGCAACAAGGAAATATGTTAGAAGGCTTAAAGAGACACAATCCTAAATTATTCTATAGAAAATTTTCATCTAAGCGTAAAGTTCAACCTAAAGCTACGGGGAAAGAATTTTTTGATCATTTTAACGAATAGCGTTCGAAATTAATTAAAGGGGAAAATTCAAGAAATGGAAATTCAAATAATGATGAAATACCTGTATATGAGGAATTAGATTGTGTTATTACCAATAAAACATTCCTATATGCTATATCTAGTTTAAAGAGAAGTAAGAGTCATGGTATTGATGATTTGTTAAATGAATATTTCATCGAATTCCAGGATATGTTGATGCCAGTGTTTAGTAAATTATTTAATGGTATATTGGTTTCAGGACTTTTTCCAGAATCATGGTCTATTGCAGTTATGGTACCAGTCTTCAAACGCGGTGACCCAAGTGACCCGAATAACTTTCGAGGCATAAGCCTAGTCAGTTGCTTAGCCAAACTTTTTACACACATTATAAACAATAGACTAATTAAATGGGCAAACACGTATGATACAATGACTGATGCTCAATTTGGATTTAGAAACGGACTTTCCACTGTTGATGCAATTTTTGCTCTGCAAAGTATTATTTCAAAAACATTGTCGGAAAAGAAGAAACTGTATTGCTGTTTTGTTGACTATACAAAAGCCTTTGACACTATTGATCGAATGAATTTATGGTTTAAATTGTCTAAAATTGGTATACAAGGAAAATTACTGTCTGTTATTAAGTCTATGTATTTAAATGTCAAATCATGTGTTACAATAAATGGGTTTTATACAGATTTTTTCAAAAATAATGTTGGTTTAATGCAAGGGGAGGTATTATCGCCCATTTTGTTTGCTTTGTATGTTAATGATTGTGAGATGGAGTTTATAAACAATAATTGTAAAGCTGTAGAGTTGAAAGAATTAAGTTTATTTATATTAATGTATGCAGATGACATGGTCATTTTTTCGGAAACCAAAGATGGTTTGCAAGAGATGTTAAATGCATTGTATATTTATACCAAGAAATGGAAATTAACTGTAAATATTGATAAAACCAAAATCGTAATTTTTAGAAATGGTGGCGTAGTAAAGGATGAAGATAAATGGTTTTATGATGATGTACAAATAGATATTGTTAACAAATTTACTTATCTAGGTATTGTTCTTAATTTTAATGGAAAATTGGCTGTTGCACAAACAAAAGTTGCAGAACAAGGTAGAAAAGCTATGTTTTGTTTATTTAGTAATATTAGACAATTTTCATTTAATTATGCCACGTTATTGTCATTATTTGATACATATGTGAGTAGTATTCTATGTTATGGTTCTGAAATATGGGGTTTTCATAAAGCGCAAGACGTAGAAAAGATACATATTGATTTTTGTAAAAGAATTTTGAATGTTAAAACAAGTACACCGAATGTCATGGTCTATTGTGAACTTGGAAGATTTCCAATGTTAGTAACCAGGAAACTACGTATATTTAAATATTGGATAAAAGTATTGAATAATAACAATTGTACATTACATGGTTGTTACAATTATTTATATGATATGTGTTTAAAGAATCCAAATGACAAAAATAACTGGGTTTGTAATATACGAAAGGAATTGTTCCATCTTGGTTTAAATGATTTGTGGTATTCACAAAATTCTTTATGTAAAGATCATATTATTGTTATTAAACAGAGACTTTGTGATATTGTCAAACAAGAGTTTGGTGCTACTTTAGAAAGTTCATCAAAATGTTTTTGTATAGATATATGATATCCAATTTTTCTTTGCAGTCATATCTGTGTAAACCCATACCCGATATTTATAAAAAGTGTATTGTTAAATTTAGATTGTCATCACATAATCTAGCTATAGAGAAGGGAAGGTATTCCAATGTTAATAGAAACCTTAGAACCTGTACATTGTGTATTGATGATATTGAGGATGAAATGCATTTTATTTTATCATGTCCATTATATTCTAATCTGCGTGAATGTTTGATTAATAAGATTTAATCATTAAGCATTAAATCAATTTAATAAATTAAGATTATCGTCTGCTAAACTAGAGTTATCTTTTCTTTAAATTTGAAGGACTTGAGCGTCTTTCATTTACCTACATAATTTCGTAAGCGGTTTTCCCGCTTTTATTTGGTATAAAATTGCATGCTTTTCGTGATTTGTTCATTGCGTGATTTGAACTGAAGGAACACAAAACCCACCCTATCCCACCCTTGAGAATATTTTCTGCTCTCTGTTGTATATTTTCAGATATCGTTAAAGAAGCGTCATGGATTGGACAGAATATGAACTGAATATATTGATTTACTGAATGGCTGAATTTATTACAGTTGGCGTCTGGTAGCCCAGTTGCCATTTGGAGAAAACATATGATGGTTGCTCTTCTATGTTTTTATCTTGGACATTAATGAGACATTGTCGATGAATGCAAATTCATAGGCCGGTTGATATATAGTTGAACTGTCCTAATAAATCCATGACAAAAAATTGCCAAAATTCAAACTTACTATTTGTTGTTTTTCATTATGATAATTATTTAGTTTGTCTTACAACTTATCTTCATTTGTATTACGAAGGTAATCTGGAGTCATTGGAAATATTGCTGCGAGTGATTTCAATGGATTTGGGTTATCTTTTATCTGGTATATCGAATTCCTAAATTTATATCTGTTGGTTTCTTTCGAATATTTAATAAACCATATTATTGGCGTAAGCCATCTGTTTATAAACTGTTACAATTATTTAGCACTACTAATGTAAAAGACTTGTGCAACTTGGGAAAATATATATTTAGAGCACTGAAGCTCAGAAATGACTGTTTTTAGTAACATGATTTGTAATTCATTTGTTACAAATATTTGCTATTTGGAATTATATTTATATGTATTTATTTTTTGTGTAATTAAAACTTCTGTCTGTTTTGTCATGATCGTATATTTTTGTAATATATATTTAGTATATATTGATTATACATGTACCTATATGTTGTAAAACATTTGGTTAATAAAGAATTGAATTGATGTACTAAAAATTAACAACAAAATCGGATTAGCTAGATAATTTACCTATTTACCTATGTACATTTAATCGATCTTGATTGCACAGGTGTGCTTTAAAAACACGGTATTAATATTTTAACAAATGTTTTTCTTTCTTTGACAGATAAAGATGTGACATTATCATTTAGAATAAGATAATTATGACCTTATATGTTTTTGTCCTATGCCTTTATCTTTGAAATAAGACGTTAAAACGAAACAATATACAGAAAAAAATTGTTATTTTGTGTTTCTGTTAAAGTCCGGTCATTGTGTTCTTTTTTTTTGCCGCTCGTCATTTTCGTATTTTACGAAACGGTTTTCAAATTGACGTAAGTATATAATATCAACGTTGTCATTTAAATTTAGAGGGTAAAATATTTTCGCATTAAATTACTATAATTCTATCTGTCTTCATGTTTTTGACAAATTTATGACGCTAAGCCATTTAACGTTTACAAAAGATGTTAAAAGTTGTGATAAGTAATCCGCTTATCGCCATCCGATAGGTCACTAATCCTTTGATTATTATTAAACCTCTTAATTGCCCATCATAATATTGTATTCCAGTTAAATCAGTCAGCTTTCTATTTTCAAAATTTCTCAACCGCCCTCAATTGGCAGTTCTTAATCGAATTCTTAATCGAATACAATTCATCCCGCCGGACAATTTCCATCACAATTTCAATATTTCATCAACCATAAATTTATATTATTGAACATGGACATACATGTATAACTAATGTTCAGATCTACGTCCTTTTTTGATTAATAAAACATAAAAAATCAAATAGCCAAATAAGATGGCGCATGAACTATATGATACCATATGAGAAATATCTAAGCGACATATTACGAAACAAATATTTATCGCAAGAACAAAATTAGGCGGAAGAAAAACAAATAATCAGAAGAAATACAATAGGTCTTTCCTCAGAAAAGTGGATAGACCTAATTAAAAACCAATTGTTCAGAGAACCATTGAACGTCTTTCCACATCAAAGCAATTTTGAAAAGAAGCTAGTTTCTTCAGAATAATGCTATAAATAAATGGTTTTGATCTGCTTTAAAGTGAATTAAAGGAGATAATTTGCTACTTCCGGTAAAGTGACTGTTACTTCCGGTCTCATAAGATAGCCTATTCACTCTGATTCCAAAAATATATAGTTTCTGTATACTTTTGCCTGTAAATCAGGAGATAATTGGCCACTTCCGGTTCATCGAAAGTCGTCTCTAGTCTTAATTGACAAGTTAATGTATTTAAATTACAAAATATATGGATTCTCAGTACATTTACATGAAAAACACAATTAGAAGTTTTTTCTATTTCTTAATTTTTCTTATTTTCACATTTATCTATTCAAGTATGTATTTATGTTTTGTATGATCCGCCGTTCAGAACACTGTTGTTTATTTTGAAATATCCCTTTTGTTTGTTTCCTTGACAATGATCAATTTTAAGTGAAACCACCAAGTGATCTGAATATTGAATTGTAGTAGGCCTAGAAAATAATCAATTATACTACCTACTTCATTATTTTTTGTCTTATTTTGATTTAAGTTTTTTTTATTAAATTTTTCAGCCCATTTATCTTGCTTTTTGTTTTTGATCTTTTCCATTACCTTTTCGTCCTTTATATTTTAGCTTTCCATTCATATTAAACCCTATTAATTTGCGGACACTTGGAACTTTCGAACGAACAAAATATTCAAATTTTCAAACATGTTCAGAATTACATAAAAAGGTCAAACAGATTTCTTATGCCTTGATAGAGCGTTATTATTGCTGACACAGGACGTCATCGTTGCCATCAATCCACAAGTCATCGTCACAGAAGTATACGATTTTTCAAACTTTCTTTTTCCTTTTTTACTCTGTCTCCTCTTTGTTCACCTATGAAAGCTAGTATTATATTGTATAAACTGTTTGTTTTATATGCATGTCCATTATATTATACTATTATTGTAACTTTATATTGTATTATGGAGAAGACTTCATAAGTATGATTTACTTGTGTCTAATCCATTTTGCTTTAATTCAGCAAATAAAATATGTTTAAACTAAATTAAACCCTATATTAATTAGACCAAGCCTATTTTAATTCGACCAAGCTTATATTTTTTAATGACACTTAAAGCTTTTTCAACGAATATATTTCTATCTTTAGGTGTGTTTTGTGCCTAAAGGTTTACAAAAGTAAATATATTTTTTACCAATTTCTGTGTTGATTAAAACAATTCTTCCGTTTTGATCCACATAATTATCTATGTTTTCATGCTTAATTATGTCACTGATGAGTGTTTTGTAGACGAAACGCGCGTCTGGCCATGGCGTATATATAAAATTTAGTCCTGGTATCTATGATGAGTTTATTTATGTTGCTGATGTAAATCGAAACACTTCTTGGTTGTGTGCTTAGAAAACTATGATATAATTTTCACGTAAATTCTTTTTCTATTGAGTTGTTCGAAAAATGTTTTTCTTGTAAAAATCTAATGTTGCATTTCTGTTGTTTCATCCATTCTTTTAATCTATTTTTTTTCATTTATTCCGAACTCCTGACAATTTAAAGAACATTTATGCAATTGATAAAGTAATATCTTGTTTGTTTTAAAGTTCTTGATACATATAAACAGAATATACATACAAATATGTTCAATTACAGAATTTAGAGACAAATGGCAGTTATATGTGTTTCACGAACGACAATTTTAGCATTGACTCTGTAAGTTGCTAGTAAAAATACAATGTACATGTACACACATACATGTAATTAAATATTGACCGACTTTAATAGGTTTCCTACTTTTTCTTTATTATGAATCGTTGACTGGTAAAATATATTGACCGTCATCTGTATAACAATTGCTTTGTACGAGGATCGACTTTTATAAATTAACACGCCTTACATAGAAATATATAACTGTGTTGGAAGTAATATCGATATTTCTAAATGGGTAAGTATTGAGTTTATATTTCATGGTTTGTATATTTTTAAATTTTAGAAATGGAGACGTTAATTTAAAAGTTGTAGAACAAAGGGAGATTATATCAAATATTTTTGCATGGATATTATAAATGTACAGACAGTATAAATGATTAGGCTTGACTTGACTTAAACATAAACTTATCAAGATGAAGATATTGTGGTAAAAAAATATATAATTGGGTGTTGGAACTTTTGCATCTACAGCTAAAAAATGATTAACAAATTCTTACCTTTAATTAAGTAGAGAGTTTCGTGCTCGTTAACCCGTGTTTAATTCGTTCTGTCAGAAAAAGTCGCATCCAGGGTTTTATACCAGTGCAATGAGCCACAGTAACTTCATTCTTGGAAAACTATTATTCAATAAACTTATTGTACGATACTGTCCATATTTGGTAATGAAATTTTTAATTATCCAATCATAGCACTTGAACGGTGAAATACGTATTTTTAGAACTGCTTAGGTGTTATTTTATTTAAAATAGGGTTACTGGCCTGCTATCTCGATTACATAAAGAAAAAGCAACATGGCGAACTTAATTATAATCCTGGTACATTTAATAACTATTGAGACACACACCGCTCATTGTATAAGCAGATGATCTTGTGATTACTTTGAAAGATTTAAAACCTGCTATTTAGAGGAGCCTGGATTGCATATTATGAATGACAATGAAAACTGTTGCAAAAGTAAGGTTCATATTGAAAGTTGGGACAGAAGTTGTGAATTAGTTCCTCTACTCCTTTGTAAAATGTCACATAAATGTCAATTCCGGCACTTCTGATATTTCTTCTATTCATGTGTGTACAATGTGACAATTTGAAAAAATCGACATACTGTTTCTAAATGTCATATTAAAGTGTTGAATTTGACATTCCATCTTGAGCCATCCAGTCGTTGTTTATTCAAATGTAATTTCTTCTATAGCAATAGTCCAGACTATTATTTACAAAAGATGATATATCATATAGAAATATTGATTCGGCATGGTTAGAAAAAAAAGAAAGAAGACTTACATTTTATTTTCTAAATTGGCAAGTATTGCGGCTATATTTCATGGTTTGTAATCTTTTTTAATACTTCTGTCACCTAGTGTTGTCATTTTGAAAGATATTTTAAACATTGCTTTATAAGCAGGAGTTTTTGCCGGCCATAAAACCAGGTTCATCCACCAATTTTGTTCTAAACATGTCCTGTACTAAGTAAGGATTATGGCAGATGTTATCTGACAGTCCGTTTCGATGTATGTTGATATTTGCTTTGGATGTCAACTTGCGTTAAAATACGCTTCACGGTATTTCCATCATACTGGTATAAATGTTTATTCTGTAGACAAAAGTCCTACAAGCGAGATCAGCAATTCCGGCGAGTCGAGTCTATTGAACGTGCTGAAAAATCTTAAATGCCACAAAAGACAAGGTTGACTATTTAATGGAAAGTTTACTCTCCATGGATAACTTCAAGGATAATGCCCTGTATTATTCAATATGCATTGCTAACAACATGCTGAACTGGAAAAAGAAACCTGCTAATGATGCTTCAAATGACATTGCTTTCAGAAACCTGACGGATGGTCTACACGATGATCTGTTTGTAAAAAAGAAAGCATTTTCGTTGTAGAATTTACTAGACACATATTTCTCCTTTATTCCACAAAAAATGAGATGTAGATATACAACTACTAAACTGCACCACAAACTAGAAAATCACTACGGTGATTATATTGTTGTTCAGACTTAAATAAGACACAGACAGGGTAAATCCAATAGGATTTCAAGCAGTTCTATCAGTATTTCCGATGCTATTCGCGCTGCCAGTTGTTTAAAAGCGGAATTATATTTTTCTTAGATGAAAACAAATTTTGTGAATGATTCCATACATCAAGAAGATCATACCTTTCATGATGCGGCAAACTTTTTTGAGAAGCAGTTTACAATCTTTTAAAATTTCGACTGAATATTATCCATCTCCTCGAAAGTTTCTATTCCTACGGTTTTACAATTCATACCTACCTCTTTGAAAACTTTCTTGGCAGATTAATAGATTACAACTATTTTCATATGGAGAATGATTAAAATTCACTCCCAGTGAATTCAGTTGCATCGTGAAAAACATTCATTCTGTGTCAGAAACCTATGCTGTGTCAACTATCTAATCACAATCCAAATCCAGATCTGTATCAAGCTTGAATGTTGTGACCATACTTGCCCCAACTGTTCAGTGTTCGACATCTGCGGTCGTATAAAGCTGCGCCCTGTGGAGTATCTGGTTGTTGATCTTAAAAGACATTTATACCCTCTTCGTCTTCATCATCAATATATTTTATGATATCCTGTATCATTCTATTCGCTTCCGTTATATGTCTGCCTTTTACAAACCCGTTTTGGTCGGGGATGTATAAGCTTTCATGAAGGAAGGACTATTTTTAATCTTTTTGTTAGTATTTATCTATAATTTTATAATCGCAATTCAGTATTGTAAGAGGGCGCAAGTTTCGTATATTTTCTCGTTTCCCGCCCCTTAAAAAATGGTAATGTTAAAACTCTTTGAAATTATATTGCGAGTCCGACAATGTTTTTTCATTAAATATTTCTTGCTATAACGTACAAATTTCTTCTCGTATGATATTCTAAAACATTACATAAAATTCATGTATGATCCCGTCCTCCCATGGACATTTATTTGCTTTTATAATTTTTAGAACTTTCATAATTTCTTCCGCGGTAATATCAAGGTCAAGTTATTATTTGTCGTTATCGTTTAGTTTGTTTTCGATGTGAATTGTTAAATCTTTAGCACTTTCCAAATGCTATCCCTCGGAGCTAGATAAATTTTGGTAAAATTAAACTTGTTCATTTAGCATTCCGTCTATATTGTATTTATAATGCCAATTATCTGTTTTTATTCGACTCCATAATTTATTTTTTCGTTTTGCTTTTCAAGATTGAAAAAGTAGCTCGACGATTTCCCCCCTTCTTCCGCCCATTTTACACATGCCCTTATTTCAGACGTCTCTGATTTATTCTCAAGGTAATTCTATTTCTGATATCTAATTTTCAACCTCCCAAGACGTAGTACTATTTAATTTGAGCTTTTCTCATTTCTTTTCAAGGTTGATAATATAACTTTCACACTAAATAACCCGAGTAGCGTGTTTTAAAGTGTGCACCACGTTTATTATTTTATTTCGAATAGGCAGAAAAAAATATTACAGTATGTCCAATAGTTTCATCTTCACATCTACAAAAAGAAAATAACTTTGTATATTGATTCTAATCTTATATAAAAATGTATGTAGGAATAATCCTATGTAAAAACTTATATTGGAAATTACACAAATATATATCTCTACAACCTTTCTGAAGTATACAAAAGTATTTCTTCAAGTCTTCAATGTTAGAGACTGCTCATCCTCCCATTTTGAAAATTTTACAACTGGAGGATGTGCGCGTTTTACAATAAGATTATTATATATGAATTTGATATTTTACTGCTATTAACTTTCTCCAAAAACATTATCCTGTGGAGTGAAAATTTCAAAGTCAGTATCAGTGTTTTCCCTATAATATAATTATTTGTCTGAACTTTTTGTTTAATCTGATCAAATGTGAAAAAATCTCTCCTTTGATGGTCAAAAATGTGACAGGGGTTTTGCACATTAGCAACTCCCCATCTGTTATATAATGGGAAATCTTCTGTTTTTACAAAATACAAGATATCAAGCGAGAGGCACTCCTTGACATCAGTTTTAACATATGGTTTAGATGAGTGTAAATCTTGAAAGACATCTTTCCAAAAAGAATTGGTGAGTTAATTTCCAATCTTCAAAAATTCAACATGGATTGACATATATTAGGTAAAAATGTAAGTAAATGAATCAATTTCGGAAATGCAAGAGTCTTAATAAAAGTAACCTTGCCAAGTAGTGTTAGCTTCCTATGCTACCAGAAAGGAACGTGCTAAGGAGGTCAAGCAGTGAATTCATTAAGTTGAACTCCCAGTTGAAATTGTATTAGGTGTGCTATGGTTTATAGATACTGCAACTGTAAGATTTAGAAATAAGTGAAAAGAAAAGCTACCGACAAGACGAAGTATTATTTCAATTATTAGTCCAGTATACGATCCTTTATGAATCATATCGCCGTACGCCCTGAAGGGAAAATCTATTCTACAAGGTGTGTGCAGACAAGGATTCAATTGGGATAAAGAACTTACAGGAACTGATTTAAACAAAAGGAACGATTAGTTAGATCAGCTTTCCGACCTTTAAACTTGTTTAATAAACTCGTTGAATGAAGGAACGATTTACTGAAAAAGTACTGTTAAAGCACTGAAAAAACTACTGTGACAGTACTGTAATACAAAAATAATATCGATACAATACTGAACAAATATGTACTGAATATTACAAATAAAGTCAATGTGTATTAAATTCTGTAGTACTGAATTCAACAAAAATACATCATGACAGTCTTATCATGTAGCTGGTCAGGACAGATTTACAAGAGGGTACAGATGAACAATACAAGTGTGATATAATTATTGGTAGTGTAGTATATTGTAATATTCAGTTACGAAGAGAGATTTAAAGTGGGTGTCAAATTTGTTTTGTGGACAAAAAGTCGTATACCGGGTTAATCCGGTACAATGAGCACCAGGAACAACATTCGTGGAAAAAATGAATCATTACATGCATTATTGTACGATACTATCCATATTGGGTAAATGACCTTGTTAATTATTCAAACGTAGCATTTAAACATTTGTATTTCTAAAAATAAAGTGTCGGTGAAGCACGTATTTGAGAACTGTTTACATGGTCTTTTAATTTGAAATTTTTCTGCCATCTTGATTCCAGTAATAAACAAATGACATTTGATTGTATTTAGGATATGATCTTAAGTTTAACAAACATTTATGTGATTTTAATTTTATCTGACATTCTTTAAAGGAGTGGAAGCATAAATACACAATTTCGGTCCTGTAATGGTTTTCATTATCCTTCTTATTATGCAACAATCAATCATCTATAGTAAATTTTAAAAAATCCAAATAATGCATAATTGTACGATTCTGTCAATATTTGGTAAATGACCTGGTAAATTATCCAAGCATAACATTAGAAAATGTATACTTCTAAGGTGTCAATAACACATGTTTTTGAGAAGTATTTACGTGGTCTTTTCTTTTAAATTTAGGTCGGTCACTGGCCTGATATCACGATGATATTAGAGAACAAGTGACAGATTGACTAACATCACTAGTTGTATTTAGAAGATGATTTTGAGATTAATTTGAGTGACTTAAATATTGATAAAAATGTTATCATTGTCGCATGCAATGAATGACAATGCATGCAATTAAAAAGAAGTGATATTCACGTTGGAATTTAGGACCAAAATAATGTATGTTTACCTCCACATCTTTAATTTGAGTATAGTCAAATAAATGTCTATACTTGCACTTTTGTTATTTCGTAGAATACAATATGACAAATTTAAAAATGTCAGATTATAGTGTTAAGCTCTGATATTTTCTCT
Organism: Mytilus edulis; assembly: GCA_019925275.1. Classification (NCBI taxonomy): domain Eukaryota; kingdom Metazoa; phylum Mollusca; class Bivalvia; order Mytilida; family Mytilidae; genus Mytilus; species Mytilus edulis. The sequence goes on from CM034350.1 coordinate 3,998,771, forward strand.
TTTTCCATCCATCGTTTTTTTCATACGATGTTCATGTGTAAAATCTATATAAACTTTGGTAATAATGCTCAGCAGATACGCCCATTATACGCTAAGCCCCTTAGTAGATACATTCATAACATATATATTAGACGTTAAGGAAATAGCCGAGCAGTTCGTTTTGAGGTTTATCTTTTAGTACGGTGACAAGTAAGGTAAATTTAATAATTTAATGGACCAAAATGCCTCACGGCTAATGTTGGTCTTATTTTGAAGATAAGTAAAATATCTCTCGATTAAGGCATGTCGTAGAATTCCAAAGTGGTGTAGATTTTTGATCATTGCGGTCGAAGGTAAAAAGGGGAGATTTAAAAACAATCGCAAATCTGGACATTATGGACAATTCCGCAATGGAAGCAAGCTCTAGGGATGCTGCACAAATTCAGCTTGTAATAGTTATACTAGATTGACACAGATTAGAGCTGTATACCCCGCAGCCAACATGGAAGAAAATGAGAAAGATTATCTTTATTTACCAAAATTATCGATAAAAAATATTCATATTTAATATTCAGCTTTGCAATGCTATAAGGCAACACAAAGAATAAATGAGAAGTAAGTACTGTAAAGTTTACACCCAGTCCATGATTCAATTAAAAAAATGATGAAATTCATTATTACTTTTTAAATCTAATATAGTGTTGAAACTATAGAAATAGTCTTTGTGCATAAATGTTAGCATGAACACGATAGTATATGAAGTTTTATTTATGACAACAGGTCAACCAGTGCAAAAGTAATTATAGCATTTTAAAAATGTACAGTCCCCTTTTTATAAAACAACACAAACAACAAAAAATCAAGAGTAGACTTATGACTTAACCCATTTTAAAGCACTATATATATCATACAAATACGATTCAAATAAAAACAATAACAAGCAAAACCACGGAAAAAACAAAGGACATTTACATCATAGTTATTAATAACAAATAAGAAACAACACCACTAAAAACCGGTAGTGAAATCAGGAGCTCTGGATGGGTAAACATGTCCTGCACCGTTTACGGCACCCGTCGCGTTATTTCTTTGTTCAGTTCGGTAATGATGGAAGGTTATTATGACTGAAGAAGCATATCAGATATGATTTCTGATACACTTTTGTCATAATGGCCAATCAGCTCATGATGGCGACCGTAAAATTTCTTTGATTAATTTGATTGATTCATAGCCCTGCCTTAGCAACTTTTGAGAAAGCAGTATTCGTCGTTCAACCAAGTCAACGTACTTTGAGCTAACTCTAGAGTAACGTATCAATTGAGACACATATACTCCATATGCTGGTGCCGCTGGGATGTTGCATCACAGAAATGAAAAGTTGACTATAGGAAAATTAAAATCATCGCGTTTTCATAAATTTTGGTATTCAACCTACCATCAGTAGTCAATTCGAGAAAAAAGCCTAAATATGAAACAGATTTATCTGTGTCGGTAGTATCTTTAATTTTAAGTTCACTTGGATATATTAAATTTAAGTGATCATTGAATCTATTATTATTAAGAGACAGTATATCACCAATATGCCGATAGGTAAAATTAAAAGTCTGGGCTAATTTATTTTCTCTTTTCTGTACAAGCCCTTGGGTAAATTCTGCTTAATCGGAATACAAAAAAAAATCTGCAAGTAGAGGAGCGCAATTGGTAACAGAGTTGAAAAATCAAAGGTCATAATGTTGGTGCAATGTTTTAATGATTGAGATTGTAAATTCACCAATAACATGAATACCTCTTTTGATTTTTTCAGTTTCCATATCTAATTAACACCACTTCTTGAATATGCCGTTTCTAAATATTTCTGAAGTCCTTCTTTGACTGCAGTGAGTATGGCAGTAGGAACTTTAGAAAGGGGGTTAGTGGAACACTTGAAACCTGCATTATACCTTTCCTTATAAGGATTCTTGTGAAGCTTAGGAATCCAATATAAGGATGGAAGATCCTGGTCTTCATCCTTTGGATTAACACCAAAGGAGATTATAATCGATTGGTAGTTTTCCAGGATCTCCGGCTTTGTAAGGGTACTTAGTGTATGTGTCGGATTTCCAAGTGTGTTATTTATCCCGAGTTCCTTAATCAGGCAGTCAATGTAGTATTTCTTGCAAACAAAAACATTATTAGTTGAGGCTTTGTCAGCTGGAACGACAACATTTTTGTCATGGAGGCAAGGCATAAATTTGGATAAAAATGAAGATATTTATGTATATTTCAGTAACATTTGACATCATTATGCACGTCCATTTGAAGTAGTTACGGAAAACTAACACAAAAATGTATCGAATCGATGTCATGGTATACTTTCAAAATAAAGTCTCCAGTTGATTTACAAGCCCACCAACCACGTCAAGGTCGGAGACCACTGGCAGGTATTTTTAATTATTTTTTTTGTATCTCAATTGTTTTTAAGAGAGAAAAGGCTACTAGCATCAAACACATTTAAACGTTATCCTCATCGTTGCAATCTTCTGAAACAGTCACTAGTAACCCGAATTTAACTTGATCGGACAAAAACGTGTTAACGCTATTTAAATGAGATTGATCGTTATTTGATAAAGATTGACAAAAATTAAAAATTATATTTAATTCATTTCAATTCATATCAATTCATTTTAACGCCAGTCAAATAGATTTCTCTGCAGTCGATCAATTGAAATCAAGTTAGTGGTCAGTTGGGTCAAACTAATAGGCCACGCCCCTGTTAAGCTATTTCAAACATGCATTAATTCGTTTTAAACATGGATGAGACCCGCGGACTTTTTACAGGTAAATCACTCAAGCAAAACGACCTCGATGTATATATCGTAAGTAACGTGTGGTCCTTTGCAACTATTTACGAAACTTTATGTATTCCTGTATATTTACCGTTTCTCTTTTTTCTGTTTTACTATATTGTACTCGTAAATCAAATGTAGACAGTGAAAACTACATAATTTGTGTACATAATTTAAATCGATGTGTCTTGAAGCAACATATATTCATTCTCTTGCTGTATATTGATATTTGGAAAAGCTTGTAATGAAAAACAAGATATTGTTGAATAATAAAATCGACGAAGATTATGTTGACGTTGAATATGATAAACAGAAAGGCATGCTCAAAATTCTAAATGAAGCAGCAGCCCACTGAACTTCTAAAACTGTGTTAAATTGTAATACCGGTCACTGGCCAAATCGGGCGTTAATTGTGGAAGAGAAACAAATATCAAACAAAAATATTGTTCTTACGACTCTGTAAAAAGATTATTGTGCTGTCATGCACCCTGACGTACTTGTAATAAATTAACATGTATTCTGTATATATGAGATAAATTTTAGTCTGCGATAAAGATGGGTAAGTTGATTTAAGTTTAACGACCTTGACAGGCTATTTGTCGGCATACTCTTACGTTTTTTAATGTTTTAAAAGAAAACATACATTTACGTTTTGGGCATTTAATATAAGTCTACTTTCCAAATTGAAATGAACATAAACATTGTTAAAAAAAACAGAAAATGGAAAAGAAACATTCTGCATTGTTGCTTTCATATAATTTTATTTCCTATATATTTGAGCGGAAATTTCTAAGTTAAAACTGATTGTAGTATAGATAAAATATTTCATCTAGGTGCTCTCGTTACATATTAAAATGAATTTCATTGGTCGGAACGTTTGCAAACTTTCAATCCAGGTGTTCTCATCGAGGTCCTCGTTCATGTTTCAAATCAATACACAATATGAAGTCCAGTTCGGCAAAAAGAAATCAAATTAAAACTCTACGATGTCCGATTAAACAAACAGAATTCAGAAAAATAACACTTTTACGATTCTTCCAATCACAACAAAAATATCTATCTTTTTCTCCGATGAAAATCATTACTATTTATATCAGAACAAGTCAAAAGTTGCCGGAGCTTGATTTATGATGCATACGAAACTTTAATAAATAATAATCCGGTTTGTATTTTTCAAAATAACTTTTATATCCGATAAAAATCGAAAAATAAATTATCGATTTTTCTATGAGACAAAAATTATCCTTATTGGAGTCAAATTTGTAATAAAGGACAAACCATATCCTCATGTTTTTTTATGCAGCACTAGTAAGCATAGTTCGTCTGTTATCGCTTCAAACCAAGCCATCATAAATACACCAGAGATTACTAAAAAGTTTTTCAGAATTACGAAAAATATGTTATAATCCTTGACCTTCCCGAATCAGTCGATTGTATGAAAGTTTTTTTTTAAAGAAACAGGTCTTTTACTGCAAAAAAAAAAAAGAAGATAAAAGCGATTTTTGTTTGAAGTAACGAATGTCATTCTTGAAAAAAAGAAAGTTTTCGTGTTTTAGGTCGTCCTGATGCAAACGTAAAAGTTGAAATAAAAATTACACTCCGAGATTACACTAAAGACATTTTGCTAGCACACACGGGACTAGATTTATTAATCGTTCATTTGCAAGTCAAAAATAATAATTATGCAAAACAAATGATAAAACTTCCCAATTTAAAATTGAGAAAAATCCGACAGGAAACCAAAGTACAAAGGTACGGCATTTATCTAGAAACAATATCCATCCAACTTCAAAATGTGAGGTAAATCGATTAGCTTACGCTAGCCAAGCAACCAACAGACAAAATAAATCTTGCCTCCCCGATGAAGACTATCTATAGACACGGAATAAAAACTAAGGAAATTATAATAGCATGTTAGATTGGTTACAAACACATTTATGCAAACATGAAGCAGCTGTTTCTTTACTGAACTGGTCAGTGGTAATACAAAACCAGGGTTTCAAAAAGATGAAAAAAAAGAAAAAGACATTTAAACATGTTAAAATTTATTTAAAAGCAAATCATAAATAGTGTTTAACTGAAATTGAAAAAAAAGAATCATAATAGTCTATAATATGTATAAATGTATATCAGAAAGCTAACAGCAAAATGAAAGGAAAATATGTGTTGCTTAAGAACATTGACCTGGGCCGTAACAGCCTCATGTTTGAAATTTTAAAACAACGTTGAAACAAAGGCTTGTCTTCATATCAAATTGTTTTCACGGCGAATGTCTTGCAAGAAGCAAACTCCCATTACTCCGGTGTCGCCCCTGCATAATTTTGCGTGATCCATGCATGTTTCTGAATTACTTGTCTTTTGTGCATTTACTTTCCTACTAAATGGCTATAGTACAAGTATTAATTTTCATTTGTAAATGTCTGGTTTCGCAATGATGCATGTCCACCAATATCCAGACATTGTGCGAAAAAATATAGTTTAGAAGATATGATTCTATGCTGAATACAGAAAACATATACTAGTAGTCGTTTCTTCATGAAGAATTGAACTCTAACATTACAGAATACCAAACTGGCTCTCCTTTTTGAGTACTTCCATCTGGTGTCTTACATTTAAGGGTTTAACTTGTATTAAGTCGTGTCAACTTACTGTCAAGACAGACGCCTTTATAGAAAATAAAGGAATATGGAGTAAAGGTACACGGGACCTTATCGAACCCAAAGTCAGAGCTAAACAAAAATACAAATTATCAATGGTCAGCGTTTTATTCCTGTTCATCTTTATAGTCGCTAGAGAGTCTTCAACAATGAAAGAATCACTTGTTTACCAGAAGAACAAAACGACAATAGCAAGAAAAGATCTGAGAGTACTTAAGTTTCTGACAGCTAGTTCAAACTGTTACGTTTGAAGTCTTCCTGTCCGTCATCTCGCAATCGTTATTTTTGAAGACCTTAAGTGAATGAATAATTTGATTTTCTGTCTCAGGACCTGCGCATATATAAAATACTTGACACTGAACATTGAACCAAGTAAAATCAATACACATCGTTTCATATATAAAATTCAATCTACAGATGATAAAGCATTTCTTTGTTGGTTAGACTCCCTTTTTGGGAGTTGAACACTGTGCGGGACAAATTTCTTCTCATGGGTAGATATATTTTTCCCATGGGAAAATTAGTTTTTTCTTTTATTTGTTTCAGAATTTGTAAAAGTGCTATGAAATATCGAAATGGACTGACAATCACTAGTAACCAATGACTGGAACAATTTAACAGGCATTATAATAAATTAAAAGTATTTCTATCATACTTTTACACTCAATAGTCTTCTTTTTCTTTTTTTTTTTTTCGTTGAATGATTGATAGAAATTCTACCGTCCAGCGGCTGATTTTACAATTTGAATCTTTCACCTTTGTTTTCGGTCAATATCATCGTGCATTTCATGTAATAGTGTTCGCTGAACTGTCAAGTATCAGAAACATGTCTTTTGAATTTCAGAATTTAATTTAAGAATTAGAAAATTATAATTCTGTTTTAATCTATATACATGGGGAATGACGAATCGTGTTTTAAATTGTTTTCTAATTATAACCTTATAATTTCGTGAATTTACATCATAATCATTATGAACTTATTCTTTTTCGTCTACGTAGCTCGATATACGTGTTTTTCGCCACTAGAAAGATGTGCACTTACATTTTTTGTTCAAATTTCCTAATCATGCTTATGCAATGTTGTAACTCGTCTACACAAAAATCTTTTATTTCAATTCATTTTTGGCAAACACCTTTGGAAGTCTTTTCTAGATCTTTTATAACCTCTCGGGTAATTATCAAAGAAAATCCAGAGTTTTGCATTTACAAGGACGCGTACGGATGATCTTTGTGATATATTCACTTGTACTTTACCCGTAGGCGGTCTTCGTGTACTGTAATTTATGGATTAAAGGAATACGAATACTTTATTTCTCATAAAACTTCAATTGCTAGTTATCAAGAACATACATAAACATAACTATAAGGTAAAATTATCACATGCATGTGTAAACGATACAATTAAATAAACTTGGAGGACTGACTTTCACATTTATAACTCTTACATAGTTTTTCTAATATTACAATATTTGATGAGTTTAACTGTTGAACAGCTTTAAAGATATAAGGGTTTGACTAACAGTAGCGCTGATGCGTGTAAACTGGGTATTGTAACGGTACGTGTCTTACATCAGAATCTATCGTGCGTGACCAATGTTTATTGTATAATTTCTTGTCATGTGGTTAAATTATCTGAAAAAGTTCCAAAGGTTACAACTTTTTGAAAGATTTTTTTCGGCAGAAACCAACAGCAATATTTGACGAAGACGAAGACGAAATAAAGGATTAAATTTTAACGTCCAGTGACATATATTACAATGATGTCGAAACAGAACTTGAAATTGACAACAGGTTTTCATAGAACCGCCGCTTTTCCAAAGAATTCACGCTTAGTTGCCATTTCACAACTTCGGGTTCGCATTATAGTTATACATGTACAAATAACTAACAATAAACAAATTCTGAAGATTTCTGCAACTGTTCTAGGACCTTTTAGTTGTAATATAAATCTGTGATTTTTCTATATTCGTACTTTCGACGAAGCAAAGCAAGTTCGATCTAGATCTGGACATTTATGCATTAAACATTTACAATATTCAATAGTTGTACAAATTTTTTGTAGTACATGTAGAAAATCCGTCTTTTCGGATAAAATCTTAATTTACGTACCATTGTAAAATTGAGAATGGAAATGGGGAATGTGTCAAAGAGACAACAACCCGACCAAAGAAAAAAAACAACACTGAGCAGAAGGTCACCAACAGGTCTTCAATGTAGCGAGAAATTCCCGCACCCGGAGGCGTCCTTCAGCTGGCCCCTTAACAAATATATACTATATATATATATATAAGTACGTCTGAGTCAGTTATGAATATAATTATTTTCTGTGACTGTATCTTGATTACATTAATTTGTAGGATCCTTTACTATAGATAATTTAGCTGATCTGTAAACAATAACATCTTCATGCCTTATATATCATGTACTGTAGTACGCCGCTAGATTAAAACTGACGTGGAAAGGTAACACATGCCCACCGAAAGCTCTTTTTTGCGTCTAGCGGGACGGCTGCAGTGTGGGCGATTTGGTGTCACGATATCACAGTAGCATGGGTTCGAATCCCGGCGAGGGAAGAACCAAAAATTTGCGAAAGCAAATTTACAGATCTAACATTGTTGGGTTGATGTTTAGACGAGTTCTATATATGTATATATATATATACAACTCGTCTAAACATCAACCCAACAATGTTAGATCTGTAAATTTGCTTTCGCAAATTTTTGGTTCTTCCCACGCCGGGATTCGAACCCATGCTACTGTGATATCGTGACACCAAATCGCCTGCACTGCAGCCGTCCCGCTAGACCACACGACCACCTGGGCTCTCAAAAAAAGAGCTTTCGGTGGGCATGTGTTACCTTTCCACGTCAGTTTTAATCTAGCGGCGTACTACAGTACATGATATATAAGGCATGAAGATGTTATTGTATATATATATATATATATAGTCCAGTGACAATAAACGCCATACTAATTTCCAAATTGTACAAAAGAAACCAAAATTCAAATAATACAAGACTAACAAAGGCCAGAGGCTCCTGACTTGTGACTTGCGCAAAAATGCGGCGGGGTTAAACATGTTTATGAGATCTCAACCCCCCTAGCTATACCTCTAGCCAATGTAGAAAAGTAAATGCATAACAATACGCACATTAATATTCAGTTCAAGAGAAGTCTGAGTCTGATGTCAGAAGATGCATATACGGACCCTGGATTTAAATCAGATATGATCTGGCGGTTTTTCAAAATACATATTTTTAATTGTGACTATCTTTAGTTCCGAATCTTTCTATCATTCTATATAATTAATTTAGTTTAAATGAAAATAAGGAACTTGGAATTAAAACACTGTTGAAGAGAAACTACATATTCGGGTTAAATTCACCTCAGTTTGTTAATTCAAGTTTGACATCTAACATCTTAATCCGTAATCCACATTTACCTGACGACCTTAAATTGTTTATTGTTTTTTATCAATCGAATATCCTCACACAGGAGACTGAGACAAATATGTTATTTGTAATGGTATTTATCAAAACTAAAATGATGGAAAATATCTTTGTAGAAAATGAATTTGCCTAATAAGCGAATAATTATAATACATAGATTTCAACATCTTCAATAGAGAGATTACTGATAAGATGTCCAAAATATCATGTACATGTATATTGCGATTAGTGCTATATAGTATGTCAATGACATTGAATGCCGCTGAGTGTAAAATATTTGTCAGCTTAAAAAATATTTTTGACACTGCTGGTTTTAATTTTCTGACTCAAGTATAAATTTAAGAAAAGTTTATAGTTTCTAAATATTTTTAGATTCAATATTTTATCATTATTATTATTTCAAAGTCTCACCACATACAAACATAAAATGAGAATCACAGAACTAAACAATAATTTAAAAAGATAAATGAGAGCCGTATAAGACACAATATATAAATATAAACAAATTTTTACTCATTTACATTCAAAATTTACAGTGTCCGTATACTAAATGAAATTAAACATCTTTTTCTTTAAGAACAAGTGAAATAAAATGCCGTTTCTTTTCAATATAATATTGTTGATGTTTCTGGCACCTATTGCAGCAACATTGTCGTTATTGAATAAATATATAAATTGTTCGCTATTTGATATTTATAAATTAAAATGTTAAGCTTAATGTATCATGATATGTCTATAATGGGCATTTTAAAAGCACAGGAATATAAAAAAAGAAGATGTGGTATGATTTCCAATTAGACAACAGTCCACAAGAGACCAAAATGACAGAGACATTAACAAATATAGGTCACCGTACGGCCTTCAACAATGAGCAATGCCAAATCCGCATGGTCAGCTATAAAAGGCCCCGATATGATAATGTAAAACAATTCACACAAGAAAAATAACCACCTTATTTATATAACAACAAAAAAAATGAACGAAAAAAAATATGTAACACATAAACAAACGACAACTACTGAATTGCAGGCTCATGACTTGGGACAGGCAATTACATAAATAATGTGGCGGGGTTAAAATTGTTAGCGGGCTCCCTGTCCTCCCCCTAGTCTCGGTCAGTGGTATAAAAGTACATGTACAACATAAAAACGAACTATAATAATCAGTTTAAATAGGCTTAACTCATCAGATGGACAAAAACATGGAGGGTAGAGTGTAATATTTGTAACTGGTCGTTAAGCAACCATGAATCATTTAATCTATTCTTTATATTTTCATCTCTTTATTCTGTAATTTAAAGTGCTTATCCCATTATCATCTTTATTTCTGTAAACTCTATTTATTTACTTTCATAGCCTCATATATGTACATGTACATGGTATTTGTTACAGGAACAATTTTGACATAAAAAAAATTACAACAAAGTTAGTGTCCATATTTTCAGGACACGATAAATGACTTGAATTTAGCTAGAAGGTTTTTTTTCTAAGAAAATCCAGTTTTTAACACACTTATGCTTAATACTCACACTATCAGCCCACTTGTGAACTTTTGCACTTAACCGATTTGAGCTCATGTTATTTAATCTACACCACAAACGAATAATACTTTTCCACTGTTTATCAAAATTAGGTGGTATTCCTAAGTCTCTAGTAACTGTAGCATTTGGTGCATATTTTTGTACTCAGAGAAAAAAATCTACAAGCCCTATTATGTATAGAGTTAATACAGGAATATGTTTTTTTTTGACCCCATATACCTGCTCCATATTATATTATAGGACAAACCAATCTTTCATACAATTTTACAAATACAACGAAACAAACACCACCTAAAACAATCGTTTTACAAAAATAAATCAACTTCGAATTACAATGAAGTTTGACTAAAAACCCTTAAAAAGTATCATAAAATAAATAATTAACCTATAAAAAAATACACTCAAAAAAGAAAGAAATACAAAGTTTTGTTTTAAATCCTACAAAAACAAACAATTATATAACACGGCAAACAAAAAGGCGGAAGCCGTGTAATTGTTATGTTTCTTTATTTCTGCATGGGTCAGTGATTTTATTACCTTGTTAATTACTGGCACGTGTCGTCGGACAAAACCTTTAATGACAGAAAAAATCAAATTACGACTTAACTACAATTTCTAATGACTAAAAAAATCAGATACATTATCTTAAAAAAACCAGCGTCCGATGGTATCTTTTTTACATTCATAGCATCATCCCATCATGGGCTTAGTGCAGCTTCTTGAGCTTAGTGCACTAAGGCGGCCTAGGTGGTGTTTAGACGCTCCCTAATATACCGTAGTATATTACAAAAAATGAGAATGGAAATGGGGAATGTGTAAAAGAGACAAAAACCTGACTATAGAGCAGACAAAAGAGGAAGGCCTATATTACGGGTCTTCAATGTAGCGAGAAACTCATGCGTATACATGTACATACATGCATTATTGTATGCACATGCTTGGACTTATAGATGCATATATATACTTGTACAAGTCCAAGATTGTGTTATAAAGTATTTCTTATAAAAATACAGGAACATTTTAATGCTAATCCAAACGCACAGGTGTCAATATCTGCAAATCTTCCGGTTGATACAAGTTGTCATTTAAAAAAAGTGAAATTATAGTGTATTTTATGGATGAATAGATAAATTTATTTTAAAGAATTACAATCCCTTAAAAACGAGGCACCATCATATATACTTATAAAACAGCTCAAATTCAAATCACTGAAGAGACATGTATTTTCGAAATGCGCATCTGGTGCAAGAAAATTGGTACCGTTAATTTTATTCTATATTAACCAGTGACCCGTGTACTAATTTTTAGGAAAAGGGATAGAAAAAGTATGAAACAAAAATAACCGGAAACTATATTTTCAAAATGCACTGCATAATTTAAACCGCTTTAAGGTGTTTCATTTTATTTTATGTTTGTGCATATACGAAAAAATGATAGCAAGTTAAACTTCAATGTTCATGACTTACAAGTATTATATTTCTTGTAAAATTGATAGATGAGCGTTTTTCACAAATACCGAACATAAGAATATAGCGTAAACGTCAATAAATGGACAAGCAACCCAACGAGAAAAATATAATTTCAGAGGCATCTACATGTACATGTATAACTAGTTTTGAGTTAGAGAAATCATTCAACATTTTCAATGCCATGCATACGATTTATTTCAGATTTGTGCGTTTTTTTCGATTTACGAATAAGTCAATAAGATACAAAAAAGTAATTGAAGCAAAAAAAAGATACATGAAATAACGAATTAACAAAAGTTTACAAATACATACCTAGGTGCTTTTAATAAAACAACATTTATTTTTTATATTATTATAATTTTATGTTTATGTACCCGATATGGAGTTCTTCTGAAATTAAAAATCACTTGAATGGGTATTTCTGGTGTATATACATGTATAACACGTGATACCTACATGTACAATATACGGAAATGACACGGCTGGGTATTGTAAAGTTACTGAAGGTAGATTACTGGCAGGTGTATATCCCGGGCGAAAAAATTACTGATTTGTGAAAACGGTTAGGTGTAATTTGTCATATTGTAAACGTTTGAATAGCGCTCATCTCTTCTGTTTTATAATATTAATTGCGCCAATAAATGGAACTTGACACATTCCCCATTTCCATTCTCAATTTTATTAATTGTGTCATATTTACCTCGAAACTATTGCCCAAACTATTAACATATTTACACGTACATGTAACATTAGAATACTTACATCAACTGTTAAATAACTTTATAATTACTAAAATTCGAAATTATATACTTCTCCTTCCGTATGCCATGTTTTTGTGTCAATTCTATCTTTCCATCAGGTCCATTGTGCACTTTTTTGTCAGTCTAAGTGCACTAAGGAGGCCCTTTCAGTTTGCGAATTCTGAACCTACATGTAAATACCAAAAAGGACCTCCTCAGTGCTCTAAGAAGAAACATTTGAAAACAAGTGTATAATATTTGATATTTGCACAATTAAATGATTGTTTTATTGGCGCAAATGAATGTTGCAGTTTTTATGATTAAGTGATACAAAAAAAAAAGAATTCGCGTAATTAACTTGTGGCGCAAATTAATTCTTTTTTATTGGTGCGTCGATAAAAATTTCATGGATGCACTTGATAATTGTAAAATTTCAAGTCTTTAAATAACATCCATTTGTAGAACTGATTATTTCGATCCTTCAAATATATGTAGAATAATAATAAAGAAATATATTATTAAGTCTCTTTCATATAAATACTGTAGATTTGTATTTGATCATCGATTGCAAACATAATGTTCAGTGAGAAATATTTCATGTATTCGTACAGAGAACAAATCAACTTCTTTCAGAATACAATTGATTGGTTATTGAAGTGAATGATTTGCGACAGAATAAGTGAAACTTGGCCAGCAGCTTACCTCTTAAATAAAGAAATATAAAAAAAGATAGAGTTAATTCTGTATTTTACTCATACTGCACTTAAGCACTTTTTACAGTCAATACCGAAAATATGAAATACATCGATTTAAATTATGTACACAATGAATAATTTCTGTGTAGTTTTCCGTGTCTACATTTACATACGAGTACAATATAGTAAACTGTATAATTTGTGTATGTATTTGATCCTATGAGCTGTATATTAATTTTCTTACGGAATAAAGAATTATTATAGTTAAAAAGAAAAAAGAGAAACGGTAAATATACAGGAATACATAAAGTTTTGTAAATAGTTGCAAAGGACCACACGTAACTTACATGCCACGAGTTTTCATAGAACTTGGCAATTTTTGAAACGCATGTTTATATGCGATAAAGATCTAGTGCATTTGAGCAAATTAAAATCATGTTATATAATTATCTATCTATTTTATTTTCAACAAATTCACAAGTTTTGCTTTTTTAAACCGCGTGTGCATATATATTTTAATGTTTTTATTTTAATTCCTTATATATATATGAACATGTCACGTGTATTATTCGGGCGCCCTATTATTCATTCGCTTGTTTAAATTGTGAAACATGTGACTTTACTAAGACTGTACGCATTTAAAGTTTGAAACAAAAAACTGCAATTGGCGCAAATTGATTCTGCCCAAACGATAGATACATCGAGGTCGTTTCGCTTAAGTGATTTACCTGTAAAAAGTCCGGGTCTCATCCATGTTTAAAACGAATTAATGCATGTTTGAAATAGCTTAACAGGGGCGTGGCCTATTAGTTTGACGCAACTAACCACTAACTTGATTTCAATTGATCGACTGCAGAGAAATCTATTTGACTGGCGTTAAAATGAATTGATATGAATTGAAATGAATTAAATATAATTTTTAATTTTTGTCAATCTTTATCAAATAACGATCAATCTCATTTAAATAGCGTTAACACGTTTTTGTCCGATCAAGTTAAATTCGGGTTACTAGTGAGTCTGATGAGTAAGCTGGTTTCTACAACCATCACTGCCCTGACAACCTGCTTGTGCATGACAAGTTTTGTTCATAACATACACACAGTTTATTTACCACAAATAATGTTGCCTCTAAACAAGATCCTGTAAAAAGTCAGAAGACATTGGCCCTTCAAAATATACTGGAACTATGGAGCTATTCCCAATTGTCCATCCATATTCTAGAGGTGACCTGGGTGGTGGTTTGGCGCATTCATCCGCCTTTGGGGTCATATAGATCAGCGATAACTTGTTTTCCCACTGTAACAGATGTGTCGATATCGAAACCAATTAGATTGATCAAACTTTGATATCTGAATAGGTGTTGTTTTAACGCCTTGTATACTTTCTTTTTGCAAATTTCAAAGAAAGAAGACGTCGTGTCGCATTTCGTTAGAGCGTGAGCAGCTGGTAGTGTACTAGACATCACTTGTCCAAAATCATTGTATATGTCGTGTACAGGCATAACCCGTCGGGCGTCTTTGGTGGAAGAAACGCATCCTGTCTGGAACCACAATTCATTAATGTTTGTTATTGGGGGAAATACCTAATACACAGATGTAAAACATCAGTGTCCGATGATTTTATTACAATGCGACCCCTGGAATTGTTTTTATCAGCTGTTCTTTAGCAAGCTCAGACTTTAGAATGATTCTTGTATCTGTCTCTTCCTGTGTACTGAACAACTGAATACAATCAGTTATAGTTCCAGCACAAATTTGTTTTACAATCTCTGGGTTTTGAAAACATCCAGCTGAGGATAGTTTGTCTTGATCATTAAAACAAATTCATTGAAGTGTGCGAGTGCATAGTCATCCAAAAATCTCAACAATCCTTGTTTATTTTCAGATGCACATAGGCATTTCTTCCAATCTGGAATTGACCTGCCATCAATGACCTGAAAATTCTTACCACCATTTGAAATAGACCGCCTAATTTTTTCTGCTGATTTTGAAGAATGTTCTACGTCATACCGATCATACACGTCTACGACATACTCGAAATTTTAAAAATATGCTATTAAAGTTCTAAAGTAGTCCTTGGCCAGATCTCGAAAATTATTGTATTTTTTTACAAAAAGACTTTGAACAATACCCATACCATATCTGATCAGGATTTTTCGATGCTTTTCATACAAAAGAAGTGTGAAAGAGGTGCACGCCTCTTTTTCCAATAGATGAATGAAATCTGCTTTACATAAATTCCTCATCAACCGACCGTCATGGAAAATGGATGGTGGTATTCTACCGATTGGATACGCCAAAACGTTTTAAACGGTAACTTCGTCTCAGACATTTGCAAGAGCTAAAGCTCTACGAAAGACAAGCTCGGGATTGATATGAGTTTTTACAATATCGCCAGATCGACATTTCAGATTGCATGACTTTGCAAAACCTTTGACTGCAGATTTAGAAATTGGAGAAAAACAGTCGTGTGCTTCGTTGTCTTTGAAACAACCATGGACAAAAGTTTCATCAATTTTTGTCCTCGATCCACAGAATTCAGAAGAGCTTCTTCATCTTCTCTAAAAGCATGCAAACCTGTTGCAATTTTTATAAGGGAATTTAGGATATTCTTCAAAGTCGAATTGATCTGTCATATTATTATGAACGTGCTCAATAACATCCTTCACTTGATGTTCATTGCGTTTCATCGCTGTCGGTCTACGCTCTTTAAGAATTTCTTCAGAGCCCATAGCAAATCCAGACCTTTTCCTCATCTCAGAATCGTACCTTGCAAGAATGTGCCTAGAAGAAGTCCATCGAAGAAGAGAAGATTTTTGCAAAGTCAATCCGACTATACGGCCACTTCCATTCGATTCATTGATTGTAGTCTTCACTGTTGTCATATCACCAGACTTTTGTCTGACTGCCAACTTTCCGGTTATGAAAGCTAAATGCGTTTCTTCTGGGAGATTCAGCATGTCAATTAAATAATCTGGAATCCACCTTGCATAATTTGTCTTGTTTGCTTGCAATAAAGAAATATGGCAACATAGAAGACACGGATTGGAGGTGTGAAGTCCAATTTCCATCACGTTCTGCTCTGACATTCATACGCTTAACTTCAACGTCTCGTAAAAGTATTTCCCAAAATTTGATAGGGATGCTTTATAAGAAAACTCTCTGAACTCAGAAATCAACGGTTAAAACTGTTCCCGGAAAAGAATTAAGAATTCAGAGAGATCTACTACGTTTGTATTTAGGTCACTGAATGCATCATGACAAAAAACCATTGTTTGCCAGAATATTTCGTCGATGTTAGCAATTTTACGTTGGCCTGAACACCATATAAAAAAATTCTTGAACTATAGTGACATCACAGTTTTATACGCTAGTGTGAAAGCTAAACTAAACTGTTTGCCTTGAAGAATCTGATCTACATTACATCCTGCATACGCACCTGAATCGACCAATAAATCACGAATCCCAGCTGATGCCCATATTTTGTCTATTGCTGAAATGAAACACGAAACCATGTGGAATCCATCTAATCTCACAACGTGCGGGTGAAAATATTTAGGCATAAACAACATTACTTGTTGGACTATGGCATAAAGCTGTCATGGGTTATTCTGACCTACGGCCTTTGACAGTTCTAAGCATTTCAGTATTGTCGAATACACTGTCGCAATGTCCAGCAGGTTTTGCGTCTATAATTGGGGGAAATGCAACGACATGAATTGTTTTTCGGTCGGAAAGTCTTTTGTGGAAGCCTGTCCAAAAAGGTATTACTTTTTTTATAATTTTGAAACACAAGTAGTTCAACAATGTCGCGTGTAAGTGATCGGAGCAATACCAAGCCATATCGAACACGTCAGATCTATTGGTTGTACAGGATTCAATTTGGTTGTATGGCTCAGTTCATCCAGGCAAGCCGAATCTTTCTTTAGGCTTAAAGAAAGGCAAACATGACATGTACATGAGAGCAGAAGTGTTTTCGTCCAGGGCGAGGGATCTTTCTCGGCCGCGTTTTATTTTGACAGTAGCTAACTCTGTCTGAAAAGTCGGATTTTTCACAACCTGCAAAAACTGCTCGAGTCATAGAATGAAATATGTTTTTACCTCAATAGTTTCTGCATTGATATCAACATTGTCATACCCTTCTTGAATGAAGTCTTCACCTGACGACATATGCTATTAGGGATGTATGTTCCATTCTGGGATCTTATGATTTCATGATTTACTGAACAAGTCAGAAATTGTCTAACCTCACTGTAAGACGCACAAAAGCCATGTGAATGTAACGTTTTAATCAGATATTGATATATTCACGATGCAACTGAATTCACTGGGAGTGAATTATAATCATTCTCCATATGAAAATAGTTGTAATCTATTAATCTGCCAAGAAAGTTTTCAAAGAGGTAGGTATGAATTGTAAAACCGTAGGGACAGAAACTTTCGAAGGAGATGGATAATATTCAGTCGAAATTGTGAACAATTGTAAACTGCTTCCCAAAAAATGTTGCCGCATCATGTAAGTTATGATCTTCTTGATGTATGGAATCATTTACAAATGGATAAAACCAGAGGATTTCGAAAAGATGACAAAAATTCCAAAACATGACCAGCAAACATTCTTAAATTATGAAAAATTATTTCTTGACCTACAAACAATATATTTACATGATTTTTAGCCAACAAATATCGATACCATTAGATAATTTCTGATTTTAGAGCATTTTCTTTTTAACTTTCGAAGAATTTATTTAGAATTGAAATTTTCGGACAATTTTGCGCAACACAACTTTCAATTTTTGTTCCAGTTAATGCTGTATCATTTTCGACAAGTTTCATACAATCGTTTGGAATTTTTTATCGTACATGTACGAGTAAAAGGCTTTTGTTAAATTGTTGCAAACATTTGGAATATTTATTCTTGACCTTTGATTTAATGCAAATGATATCGTACGTTTTTTTTAACGATTGGCAAACTTAAAGTACAGAGAATTAGCATTCAAATGATATATAATACAGTCCTTAGCTAAGAGGCTTTTTGATAAATGTCACTCGCCTATATCAGATATAGAAACGTTGTATCTTGATAAAAGGATCAGCTGTACAACTTTTATCATTCCTGAGAACTTGAGTAAAATCTGATAATCTGCTTGGGAGTTATTATACCTGAAAAATCATTTGTTGGATTTATTTGCTGTACATGGCTTATAACTCGAAAAACCATAGAATGCTTTTTTAGATATGGATGTCTTCTCAGTGGGTTAAAGTGTTTTGCTATAGATTCATTACATACTTTTGTCATGTGACCGTGGCGTCAGCAGCATTTTATTTCCATGGTTTACTCTTTAAAATGAAACTGTTATACAACACGCTATGCGGGTTGTGCAGTTCGCACCACACTTTTGACGTTATTTGTTCACAGACAGAACAAGTATTACACTCATTTCTTAAATAAAGGTCTAAGTTGATTGATGGTCAATTTTAAGTGAATTATGCAGTTATTGGCTATTTTTAAAAACAAAACTATAGCAAATACGATAAATATAAAACAGAAATCAGCAGTATATTTAACTTCGAAACGTATTTCAGAAAAAATCTGCATTGCACACTTGTCATCGATTCAGGCTAGGTCGTCTAGTTAAGTTGACCGATGGATTAACAATTGAATGATATGAACTTTTACTATTTCATTGTTGTTTTGTAAAGTGTTTATTAGCAAAAACTACATACATAAATAAACATAGTAACAATGTGACAATGATTGAATTAGTAGTGACAACCCTGTGATTACACCCCGATTCTTTTGTAATACTTCATATGTTCTATTTCTGAAACACGTATAACTTGAAGAGATCTATTGTTTCGAATAACACAGGATTTTGACCATAGGGTGTGACGAGCGGGTTTTTGGAAACCCCTGCTTCTACATCCCAAAAGCAGAGTTCATTGTTATTCCTGACAATACATACTGTTTTTGCCAAAAGCATGAACTGAAGTGACATTTTAAAGTGTTCACAACAAATGTTTTCGTGAAATATTAAAAAGAAAATCTCGTAGTGAAAAAAATCTTTAGTACGAATGCCTATCAGGGTCACATTTTGTTTTTATCTCATTATCGCGTAATTACGAAATAATTATTTTTTATCTCGCAATAACAGATAATTATCGCGTTTTCACGAGATGACTATCGCGTAATTACGAGAAAACTATTGCTTATTTACGAGATAACTCTCTAAATGTATCCAAAGACCCCGTCCACCAACCAAGATAGCCACCATGGGCTAAAATAGAATATAGGGGGAGGGGTAAAATGAAGTTTATGGTTTATATCTCTGAAACTAAAGCATATAGAGCAAATATGACAAGTAATAATTTTCAGACAAATCAAACTTCCCGTTGTAGGGATGCTGCCCCTGAATTGGTAATTGTAAGGATTATTTTTCAGTTTTAGGTTATTATCTTGAGTTATTATGAGATAACAAAAAAAAGAACCTTCTAATCTCGTAATTACGCGATAGTTTTCTCGTAATTACGAGCTAATCATTGTTTTATCTTGTAATTATGTGATATTCAGGCCACACCAATTTAATTCCTTGTTCGACGGACCCGCCCGTATCTATTTTTTCAAAACAGTTTTAATTTTGTTTTATAGTCCAGCTTCCTGCATCCGGAAATGTAATCATGTTCATTTCCCGCACCGGTTTTTGTAAATATTATAAAAAGATATCAACATTTGTTTTTAAAATCACAGTCTAACCTGTAGGTTGCATTTCTGTAAATATTGACAATGCAATTTTCCATAGGAACTCCTTTTACGGCTAAAACTGTACCACTTTTGATATGAAGTTTTGAAAAAAATCTCACCTAGAATTGAAAGTTCATATGTACCACAAATTTTATATAAAGTCAAATTTTAGGGCTGTGCGGCATATTTTCAACGTTTATATGCCCTGAACTTCTCATAGTTTAAACTAACACTAATTTTCCTAACTACCCCTACCTCGAATGAAAGGTTACCACAGATTTCAATGTAAACAATATGCAAATGTATATTGACTGGTAACATTCCCAGGTTATGTCTCTGTGAGATGGAACACAAAGAGCATAACTGGGAACCAGTATGTAAACAAAATTAATTTTCTATGAATATTCAAGATCTCCCCAAAAAAGGCGTGTTTTGAGAAACAGCTGTATTTACAAAGTGCAATCTATACAAACATTTATTCAAATAGAAAACTCTCTAAAATCACTTTTTCTCACATTAATACTCATTTATCAGAATTATAGCCTTAATAAAATCACTGCGTATACTCTAAGTTTTTCTTTCCAGGATAGAACACACTATTGTAAGTTTTCTTGAGATATTTTTGTTTTTCTAGCTTGTATTTATTATGCCGTGGTGACAAAAAGGCAGATTTAGGTGTTGCGGCTTACTTTTGGGTTAATGAAAGGACACAAACACCCCATAAATAATATTCAGGAAGGATCTATCAGTTTCAATGACTGCGAAGAGTAAATACTTCTTAACAATTTAACTTACAAATATGCAAATATTATGAATTAATTTTGTATCCAGGACTTTAAGTAAACTATGCATACTGTAAACTGTGAATTTATGCTGAGTCATCATATTTAAAGCCCAGGATTCTATAAATCTTCATTAAATATTTATAAAACTTCATATTTGAGTAAATTTCTTTCAAATCTGTGAAATAAAGCAAATTTGGTTAAATTCTTAATGTTCCCCTTTTTCACCCTATATACAAACATTTATTCAAATAGAAAACTCTCTAAAATCACTTTTCTCACATTAATACTCATTTATCAGAATTATAGCCTTAATAAAATCACTGTATTTACTCTAAGTTTTTCTTTACTGTACATTGTATACCCCCTCCCCTGTTTCAATTTTTTAAAGAATTTGAAAACAAGACTTTAATTATTGCCAGCTTCCCTACTAAAAATGGTAAGTGAATTCCACTGGTTTCCACTGGACAATTTTGTCGGGATTTTCGGAAGATTCCAATGGGAATTCCAGTGGAATCCCAGTGATATTTTTGAATATCCATTGGGATTCAATTAAATCTCTGTGGAAATTCTGGGCATTTTCCACTGGGATTTCAATAAATTCCAGTGGGATTTCCTGGCGATTTCCACTGGGATCTCAGTGAATTCTGATCAGATTTCTTGGCAATTTCCACTGAGATTTCAATGGAATCCCAATGAGATTTCAATAAATTCCAGTGGGATATAAATAAATTTCAGTGGGATTTTCATTCAACCCTGTGAAGTTTAATTAGATTCTTCAGATATCTGTGGTGGTGTTCAATATCCCAGTGATATCATTTGGAAACTATCTTTAAAATATTTATCATGTTAAAAAGAGACCCATTACTTTAAACCAGAGAATCAATTTTCATGCATCGATCACCCTGCATTTTCTTATTAAAAATAAAAATGATGTACATCAAAAATAATTACTCCAGGTACCGGTACATTATGGAAATAAATCTTTTTAAGTTTGATTTGAAAAGATGGACAGAAGTGGGAATTAAAATGTTTATGAAATCACTGTTTTTTGTATTTTCCATTTTTCAATCCTCGAATCTTATCGTTGATTCTGACGGTAAGCTTTTTCCATAACTCTTCTTTTTCTTCTTTACTGCTTTCTCCTGCTTTTTAAAACACAGCAAATGTTAAATGAAAAACACCATTAAACACAGATACAATATATGCTGTATTATTTTTTTATCTTTTATAACATTTTGGGATTGTTCAATCATTGATGAAAGTGAAATAGTGAAATAATAATTTCGATTTTAGAAGCAAGCTGGGTTCAATTTTGTCAAAATAAGCTAAAAACATTGATGGTGAATTATCCACTTGCAATCTGTAATAATGTGAACTTCAATTTAACCCCTTAGCTAGAGATTGATTATGCATGGTTGATGCGCTATTAAAAGAAAATGATGCCAATAAAGAAAGTGAAACAAATTTAAATCATTTGATTGACTTGTTAGATCCCCCCAAAAAATCTTTCTTTTACATGAAATCCACATTTGAAGTAAGACTATATTTGTTTTGTCATTCTTACATCTAATTGCTTTCCTTTTCTGGTCGTCCACCGCTCCCTTCTTAAATTGTTCATTTCCATATAACGTGTAGTTACTGATCTCATAATCTGATAGGACAGGAGTTACCAAATTTAGAGCAAGCTTTTCTGGAGTTTTTGATGATTTCAATATTCTCTCAGGAATAACCTTGCTCAATTAAACCCCATACTTTGGTGCTCCCACATAGTCCATTTCTACAAGTAAAAGCAGGAAAGTCTTTAATGAGATATTGTGTATGTACAAGACTTTTTTTGGACAAATATCTTTAGACTTAAGAGTATTTCTGTTTTATATATTCTGATGCATCTGGCGTTAATAAAATAAATGCTATTAAAGTAAAATCTAAATCTTTCTTATAGCAGATATTAAAACATATATGCTCGTAGGATCATGTAGTCACTAATTTTAAACAGTAATTTTACTGCACAACAATTCTAGACAGTTATACCAGACCGGATTGGCCTAAATAGTATTCAGGTGTATTATTGTAGTATGTAACCAAGTTTGCCAAAAATAAAATATTCAGGGATTTGCCATTATTTTAGGATATTTCTTTTATTAAAGAATTTCAAAATTGTACACAGCTACAGCTAAAGTCTACATGCCAAAGAAATGATTTATTACCTTCTTCTCCACCACTTGCTGAATTGTCATCTTCATCTTCAGATTCTGCTGAAGGTCCTTGTATTACATGTATTATTGATCCTACAAATAGAAAAACAATTATCCTTTCTTATATTCTAGGTCCGTGTATATCTGCGTCCATTCGTTTTTCGTTTTGAAATATCAAAAACAAAAAACAAAAAACGAAAGTGTTTTCATTTTTCGTTTTTGATTTCTTAAAAACCAAAATGAAAAACGAAAGTGTTTTCATTTTTCATTTTTGATTTCACAAAAACAAAAAAACGAAAAACGAAAGTGTATTCAATTTATCTATCCCACACTGTTTAATTGTCATTCAAAATATGACAATGTTTTCATTTGTCAGCTTGAGAATAGAGAATACAATTATAACAATGTTGTCGATTTTGTTACATACTTAAACAAAAAGGGTTAACATAGAGTTTTGTATATAATTTAATTATTTCTCGGTTGATAATGTAAAATGTTTCCTTAATTGTTGTACAGTCATTAATAGTAAATGTTGCCAAATTGTAAACACCTCGGTGTTCTTTGGACATCATGTAGACAAAATAGACCGCATGACTTCTGAATTGAACTATTGTGTGAAGTAATCAAAGACTTTCAAATTACCTTGTTTATATCTTTGATAAATAATAAATTATTATAATTAAATATTAAACGAATCACAAATTTAGATTGTACAATATAATATTATATAAAAGATGGAATAAGTAAATAGATTGATGACAATATCACACTAACAAGGGAGGTATAACTACTGTAAAAACTGACACGAAAACTAGCCCGGTTGCCGGATCAATACTACTTTAATAGAAGATAATATCAACGGATGCAAAAGTCTTCAACAATCTGAACAATATGGGTTCGTGATCTTTACTTTTGAGTTTAGAAAAGTTGATACAAGATTATTATAATTGATGACCAAGGTCCATCTGCCAGTATTTTATGAACATCGAGGACGATAATGTATTTTGCTTGATCAATTGAGTAAAAAACAAAGTTCTGCAATTTTAAAATTCAAACCAGGATATTAAAGCATTCAATTATGTTGCCATTCGGAGCCTATTCGGTATTAGTTTTGCTTATTTGTGAAGACTATAAGGTGCATATTGAACAATAACTAGAGGCCGTTGATGGGTGATTATGGTATAATTGAGAATAGTGGACAAAAATGTAAATAATCGAGATAATGGACCAAGAAATAAATAAAATAGCTAAAAAAATTATGGTGTTAAAACGTCATGTAGTTTGTCTCTAGGAGATTGTTATTGGTTATCATACGGTTTCTCTTTATTTCTATGTCTATTAATTATGCTTTCATTATTTGCCAACATATTACTTATTTTGCGAACTATATATATCATAGATTTCCGGTAATTGTTCTGCATAAAATCACATTGGAGTCTTTGTATTTTTTGTAAGTGGACCAGTCTGCATAAAGCTACTTAAGTTAATATTTTCCTTAGTAAACACTTAAGTAAAGGAAACTCCGCCCTTTTTATCTAAGTGGTATCCTAAAAAAAATCTTAAACTAAGTATATTTAAGTAAAATCTTAGTTGTTTGAAGTCACGCCCACAATACTTAAGTGGTATGCATAAAACTCCTTATATTAAGGAAAGTTAACTCCTAAGATAACACTTAAGTCTAAGGTACCTATAGAGCTTCCTTAAAATAGTTAAAATCAATCGAAAGTATGCGATTTTTGCAGAACATTAATAGGTTACCTAAAATTAAATTGATTAATAACTATATCAGTAATAAAATACTAATTATTCGTTTATTTATTGCCAAATATTAACGATCATTGTGATTTTCATCAAATCACGTATAATCAACAAATCAAGAGATAACAGTGGGTAGTTATATACTATTTCCAATAACTCGTGTGTATACCAAAAGTTCTCAGTTTTTTACTCATGTAATTCATGGTTCTATTTTGCTTTTGTTTACTCTGTACGTGCACGTTTTTAAATTTTTTAAAATACAGCGCGCGGGTATCATTTGTTACCATAAGTTCAAACAGAATTAAGAAATGAAGAGAAGGCATGCAAAACCGCATTTTTTATATCATTTGTGTGTGGTTTTTTGTTTTTGTTTTTTTTTTTAGGGGGAGGGGGATCATCTGAATTTTCAATTTAGTTTTATTTTAAAGATGTAGGGCATACCCTAATTTTTTTTTACTAAAAGGAACAAAATCGACAAGTTTTAAAACCTACCGAGAGGTTGATTTCTTTCATAAAAAAGCGGGGTGGACATGGACCTCCATTTTGTTGAAACAATAAGTTGATTGTTTATGGAATCACTGTTACGGCAGTTAGAAGTCCCCACTGCTACACCCCATGTAATTCGAGAAGTGTATCCTCAATTCTAATATGTTATAACAGTTTATATACTCCACACTTTAAACACAAATGACTCGAATTAGATTTAAAGCCAAAGCAATAAATTAACAAAACGAACAAAGGTGATGTTGCATTTTCATAATATGAAACATTCAAACTTCTCATTATCATTTGTCCATCTATAATGTTTCTTACTAAACAAAAATCGAAATTTACACCCAGTTTAAACAGTACGTAGTAATCAGGGCAAGAATTCCAAACATAAGATAAGTCAGTTTAATTAAATGCTTTAATTACATTGCTGATAGTCAATACTAATGTCAACATCTAATATACTTTTCGTTTGAACTCTACAAAAAGATAATTACAATGTCTGATTTTTTCAGTGTTTTGATATGTTTTCATACAATTGGATAATAAATGTGTTTTGAGTTTATGTGTTATTGAGAAATAAGACATCGAAGGTATTCGTGCAACGTTTTCCTGTGTTTATTTTGTATCTGTCATGTAATGATTAAGATTTTAAGTACGACTATGATAACACTTGATTATGTATTGACCACTTCAATACAGTAAAAAAATATTGATGTTAAAGTGGATTTTTTTTTATCGCTAGTGAATAAAAAAATTCTATTCTGTAAGAGAACGTATTTTTATGAAACTATTAAAAAACCATGATTACAATGGGTATTTTTTTATTTAATGAATGATTACAATAATTTATTAGATTTTAGTGTTTTTACATATTCATGAATATGTATATGTATATTATGAAACAAGAGCGACCTGAAAGGAGTAGGTTCAGTAAGACCCCTTTTTGGCCCCAAAATATAGCAGTTTTACAAAATTGTTAAAATGTAAACCTTTAGTTATTTATTGGACAGTAGAATGCTTCTGCTACATAAATATGGACTGTTTTTTGACAATACAATGCACATATATCCGGTACTAGCACCATTAAGTCATGCTAAATTACTGAAATCCTCATTATTCTAGCATTTTAGTTAAATTTTAGACGGTTTTCGTGTAAAACGAAAGTGGCCGCATTCGTGTTCATCCTTAATATTGAAATGTAAGTTGTATTTTATGATAATACATAACATATATAAAGGTTGAGGATGAACACGGATGCGGCCACTTTCATTTCTACCAAAAACCATCTGAAAAGTGACATTTTTAGCATATTAGGTAGATTTTTCATATTTGAGCTTGAATCGGATCGTTTTTAATGACTAAATCTGTTAAAATCTTTCACAAAAACTAATTAATTCAAATAAAATAGACCCTTAAGTGTTTAAAAAGTGGTCAAAATCTTTCGTCGGATGAACCTGAAATTTGAGGCCAAAATTGGTCCTTACCGGACCTACTCCTTTAACCAGGACTATTGCCACATTGATTACACGATCTACAAAAAAGGTAAATCCGGTTGTTTTCTGCTCTATGGTCGGGTTGTTGTCTCTTTGACACTTTCCCTATTTTCATTCTCAATTTTACGATCTACAAAACATAATAATTGTGTACAACTTTAGCTCAGATAAAAAGAGTTTTAGATTTATGCGCTAAAGACCAATGTTTCGAAAACACGTAAAGGTATAATTGTAAAACAAAAGGGCTAACTCTAGTAGAGGTTTCTTATTTCAGGTACTCCTGTACCACAGTTGTTTATTGACCAATAGGTTTGTTTTAAAAGCAAACTACGAGACCATTTTTTCTAGTTTTTAGTTTTCATATATAAAGAAATATGTCTTACATACAACAACAAGAAAAAGTAAAAGATATCCAACACCAGCAATAAACTAAAACAAACAGACAAGAAATCGATAAACCAAAATGAATCTATTGTCTTAAGGTAGCACAATACAAAGATTTTTCACCCCCAACCAAACATCTATTAACTGATGTAATTCATTTCATCCTTCTTTATATTTTATAAATGAGGTACCAAAAGAAAAAAGAAAGATTACTCTTTCAAATTGTGATAATTTTATTATGACATAATAATTACATAATTAATTGTTATGTAATTAGTTGCTATTTTGTGATGTCCTTACTTGAATGAATTTAGCTTCTTTATTATTCATAGCATCCCTTAATATTTTATAGATTCTTGCACAACACAGTTTGACCTCCAAAACCGTGTCTCAGATTTTTCCTATTGTATTTCATTCTCTTATAAATCTTCAATGAAGTTTGCAAAATCAATTCAACATCAATTCATAAGAGATCACTAAATTCAATTGAGTATAACATTTGTTCTATTGATGTTTTTGGAAATCTGAGACATAGTTTTGGAGGTCAAACTGTGTTGTACAAGTATCTATAAAATATTTTGGGATGATATGAAGAAAAAAGACGCTAAATTCATTCAAGTGTGGACATCACAATATAGCAACTAATTACATAACAGTTCATTATGTAATAATTATGTCATAATGAAATTATCACAATTTGAAAGATTAATCTTTCTTCTTTCTTTTGGTACCTCATATATAAAATATAAAGAAGGATGAAATGAATTACATCAGTTTAAAGACGTTTGGTTGGGGTGAAAAATCTTTGTATTGTATTAATGAATCCTAAACCAAAATTTATTTTGAATATAATAACCAAAAAGATAAGTGAAACGCATTTTGAAAATAAGCACCAAGAAAGAATAGCTTGTTAGCTGAATCTCAATATCATAAGCGACATAACACTATGTTTTTGTTTCTTATTTAGTGGCCTTGATGGCAGTTATATTTTCCAGGTAGTAAATAAGAAAATAATCAGTAATAGTCCTATAATGTCATACTAAGCGTATCCGAAAGATGGACTGGTTTATAGAAATATGATTTCCTGGACCTTTTCCGGTCGGTTGTAGAATGAAAACAGTTCTTTTGCTAGGCTATATGAATACGAAGTCAAAGGGATGATATAATATTTTATAAACCCCTTCAGAGCGTGCACCTCTGGTCGTCAAAAATAAGTGGAATGCACAGAAGTTGGATATTGTGATCTAAGTTCTAATCTTATTTTAACTGTTTGACGCAATATGTCGTCACTCTTGCAGTAAAGAATACTGCGAAATTTAAAAAAAAATCATTTTGGCATAGTTAAATAAAAGCGGAAGGTTCGGCAAGCCACAAATCCAGGTTCAACCCACCATTTTTTTCTTAAAATGTGCTGTACCAAGTCAGGATAATTGCCATTGTTATATTATAGTTCGTTGCTGTGTGTGTTTCATTTTAATGTTGTGTTTCTGTTGTGGCGTTGTTCTCCTCTTATATTTGATTTGTTTCCCTCGGTTTTAGTTTGTTACTCGGATTTGTTTTTTTCTCAGTCGATTTATGAGTTTCGAACAGCGGTATACTACTGTTGCCTTTATTCAATAAAAATAAAATTCACAATGTTTTTTGAGCCCCAACATTATTCTATAATAAAAATTACATCAACACGAATACTTCGATCCGGTTTCCGTCTCTTATACTTTAAACTTAAATAAAATGAACTTTGTTCAATGCCAAACCAATACAATGACTCGACGAAAAAAGGGATTCCACATTTCCATATAATTTTTATTATCTGTTTTTTATCTGTATTGTTTCTGAAGAAAATCTATATCAAGATCCAGCTTAAACAGCTACGAAACAATCAGAGCAAGACTTCCAAAAAAAAAATAAGTCTGTTTAATTAAATGCTTTAGTTACATTACCGATAGTCAACACTTATGTCAACATGTAATATAATTTTCCTTTTATTTTTACAAAGAGATAATTATAATGTCAGATGTCTTCGTGATGATATTTGATATATTTTGATCTGATTGGACAACGAATGTGTTTGTTAAACTAGTATAGACCATATTGGAAATGGTACATTGATAGATGATGTACAATATTTTCCTGTGTTTATTTATTCTCCTGTTATGTAATGATTACATTCAAAGTACGAAAAGAGGGACGAAAGATACCGGAGGGACAGTCAAACTCATAAATCTAAAATAAACTGACAACGCCATGGCTAAAAATGAAAAGGACACAGCCAATAATAGTACAAATGACACAACATAGAAAACTAAAGAATAAACAACACGAACCCAACCAAAAACTAGGGGTGATCTCAGGTGTTCCGGAAGGGTAAGCAGATTCTGCTTCACATGTGGCACCCGTCGTGTTGCTTATGAGAAAACAAATCCAGTAAGTAGAAAGCTGAATACTAAAAGTTATGATAAAAGGGATGATTTTTCATTTCCTACGTTAATTATCCGTTTTTAGATGGTGACGTTCCCTTGTCACCATCTTACGGTGTTTATATATCTCAACTTGTACGATTCGCTCGTGTATGTAACAATGTTTTAGATTTTAACGAGAGAAATTTATGTATTACTGAAAAATTATTACACCAGGGTTTTCGATATCACAAACTAGTAAAAACATTTACTAAATTTTATCATCGGTATAAAGACATCATTCGTAAATATAGCTCAACATGCAGACTTCTAATACGTTCAGGTATTTCACATCCATTTTTTTTACGGTAATATTCTTTATAAAGCACAAAGGTGTCAGTATTCACCTCAGAAACTTACAAAACCTTTGAATAGACTTATTAAGAAGGGATATAATTACGATACTGTTGTCAAGTCATTAAAGATTGCATATTTTGGTGTTAATATTGAGTCACTGATAAGGTCTTTGCATCGGAACTAAACACATTTATTCTAAAAACAGTTGTTGGTATGACACGGGTTATGTTCTTCTCATATATGTTATGATGGTATGATACTAAACCCCTAACGGGAAGGATTGTGCCTGATGTTCATATGATGAAATCATAATCTTTCAGTCAGTTTAATTGAAGTCTGGAGCTGGCATGTCAGTTAACTGCTAGTAGTCTGTTGTTATTTATGTATTATTGTCATTTTGTTTATTTTCTTTGGTTACTTCTTCTGACATCAGACTCGGATTTCTCTTGAACTGAATTTTAATGTGCGTATTGTTATGCGTTTACTTAACTACATTGGTTAGAGGTATAGGGGGAGGGTTGAGATCTCACAAACATGTTTAACCCCGCCGCATTTTTGCGCCTGTCCCAAGTCAGGAGCCTCTGGCCTTTGTTAGTCTTGTATTATTTTAATTTTAGTTTCTTGTGTACAATTTGGAAATTAGTATGGCGTTCATTATCACTGGACCAGTATATATTTGTTAAGGGGCCAGCTGAAGGACGCCTCCGGGTGCGGGCATTTCTCGCTACATTGAAGACCTGTTGGTGACCCTCTGCTGTTGTTTTTTATTTGGTCGGGTTGTTGTCTCTTTGACACATTCCCCATTTCCATTCTCAATTTTATAATTCGGTTGGTAACATTTATGAAAGGGAAGGGGATTGTAGTTACGACGTAAGAAACATATCCGATATCCTTTGTGAAACGGTTATTCCATAACGGTCAACCAACTCGTGAATGACTCCGTAAAGTTTACGAAGAGATGATTTCAACTTCACCATTTGGAGCTCTCGATTTAATAGCTTTCTTGTGAGCAACAACCCTCTATCAAGAAAATCATGATAGGAAATGCAAGCACGGGAATATCGAATCAATTTGGAGTTATATACACCGTCTGTAGGTGCTGCTGGAATGTTGCTACTTAGAAATGGAAAGTTCACAATTGGAAAGCTGAAATCATCTCTTTTGTCGTTAAGTTTTGTTTTCAATCGACCCTCATTGTCAATTTCTAGATGTAAGTCAAGATATGAGGCCGACTTAACTGTATATGTTGTATCCTTTATCTCTAGTTCAATGGGATAGATGCGTTCGACATAGTCACCAAATTTTGAATTATTTAGTGAAACAACATCATCTGTATAGCGGAAAGTAGAGTTAAAGGATGTTGCTAACTTCTTATCTTTCTTCCTAAGAAGTTCCTGCATTAAGTCAGCCTTAAAATTAAAAAGAAACAAGTCGGCAAGAAGAGGGACACAATTCGTTCCCATTGGAATGCCGATAGTTTGTTGAAAAACACGTCCTCCGAACGTAACAAATATGTGGTCAATCAAGAAATCAAGCATCTTGATAATGTCAGTTTCAGAGAATCTTTTGTTTGAATAAGAGTGATCCTTTACAAAGTAGGATTTATCCCTTTCTAAGACAAGATACTTATATCTTCGTTGGCCATTCTTTTTGACGAAACAAAGCAATACCAGCTCTTTCAATTTGTCTTTTAGTTTGGAATGAGGAATACTTGAATAAAGTGTAGAAAAGTCAAAAGTGTTAATACTGTTACAAGATGAAAGAGAGTAGGATTGTATGTACTCTAAAAGATCTTTGGAATTTTTAAGTTTCCACATCTGATTCACGCCACCTCTAGAATCGGCAGTTTCACAATAACCTTAAAGCACGTCTTTGATTGCTGATAAAATGGATGTTAATAATTTAGAAAGAGGTTACTTGGAGCACTTGGAAGACCCAGCAATATACCGTTGTTTGTTAGGACATTTATGCAGTTTAGGTATCCAATACACAGATAGAAGATCCAGTTCATCATCTTTGGTTGAAATTCCAAAGGAACATAGAAAAGACCTATGATTATCCAGGATTTCCTCTTTGGTAAGTGTCGTGAGGGTATACGTTGGGTTTCCAAGTGAATTATCAATACCTAATTCTTTTATCAAGCAGTTTATGTAATGAGTTTTGGCAAAACCACGAAATCAAATATCCAC
Organism: Mytilus edulis; assembly: GCA_019925275.1. Classification (NCBI taxonomy): domain Eukaryota; kingdom Metazoa; phylum Mollusca; class Bivalvia; order Mytilida; family Mytilidae; genus Mytilus; species Mytilus edulis. The sequence continues at coordinate 4,030,915 of CM034350.1, forward strand.
GAATATGCAGGTTTTCAGCAATCCACGAAAATTGATACCAACAAAAATAAATGAATCCACAGTATTTAAAATTGATGGATTTCGACTCAGGATATTGTGGACCTTTCGATAACACATTTCGCAGGGAAGTGTTATTAATAATGTTGAGGTCACCGGTAGTAACGTAGCCAGCCGGATTATATGTGAATTGGGAACTAGCACAAGTGCAATCAGGAGGTTTAGACTTGAAGTCGTCAATACTGAGATCCTTCAAAACGTGTTTGTAACTGAAAATTTTATTTCCAATAGGTTTGGTATAGGTATAAGAAATGATTGGTACAGACTGGTCTTTAAAATAAGGAGGTACTTTCGATTGAACTAATTTATGATGAAGGATATTGCCTAAGTTGACGCCATTGAGACCTTTGTTGGCAAAGGAAAGATTAAGGGAAGATCTTTTCTCTTTTTCATCTTTTCCAATGCGAACTGGCTTGAAACAATGACAGCACTTGATGGCTGTTGACCCCTTGAATGCAGAGAAGCAATATTTGCAGTTATGTTTTACTGATTTGTTTTTTATTGTAATGAATACTTAGATTAAAATGGAAATTAAAGCATATGGATATGTTCCTTACGTCGTAACTACAATCCCCTTCCCTTTCATAAATGTTACCTACCGAATTAGACTATTTACTGGATTTGTTATCTCATAAGCAACACGACGGGTGCCACATGTGGAGCAGAATCTGCTACACTTCCGGAGCACCTGAGATCACCCCTAGTTTTTGGTTGGGTTCGTGTTGTTTATTCTTTAGTTTTCTATGTTGTGTCATGTGTACTATTATTTGTCTGTGTCCTTTTCATTTTTAGCCATGGCGTTGTCAGTTTCTTTTAGATTTATGAGTTTGACTGTCCACCTGGTATCTTTCGTCCCTTTTTTCGTACTTTGAATGTAATCATTACATAACAAGAGAATAAATAAACACAGGAAAATATTGTACATCATCTATCCATGTATCATTTCCAATATGGTCTATACTAGTTTAACAAACACATTCGTTATCCAATCAGATCAAAATATATCAAATATCATCACGAAGACATCCGACATTATAATTATCTCTTTGTAAAAATAAAAGGAAAATTATATTACATGTTGACATAAGTGTTGACTATCGGTAATGTAACTAAAGCATTTAATTAAACAGACTTATTTTTTTTGGAAGTCTTGCTCTGATTGTTTCGTAGCTGTTTAAGCTGGATCTTGATATTGATTTTCTTCAGAAACAATACAGATATTATATCATCCCTTTGACTTCGTATTCATATAGCCTAGCAAAAGAACTGTTTTCATTCTACAACCGACCGGAAAAGGTCCAGGAAATCATATTTCTATAAACCAGTCAATCTTTCGGATACGCTTAGTATGACATTATAGGACTATTACTGATTATTTTCTTATTTGCTCCCTGGAAAATATAACTGCCATCAAGGCCACTAAATAAGAAACAAAAACATAGTGTTATGTCGCTTATGATATTGAGATTCAGCTAACAGGCTATTCTTTCTTGGTGCTTATTTTCAAAATGCGTTTCACTTATATTCATGAATATGTAAAAACGCTAAAATCTAATAAATTATTGTAATCATTCATCAAATAAAAAAATACCCATTCTATATCTATTTTCTACGATACCTATGCTTTTAAAGGATACAGGAAGAATTCATGTGTATGCAGACCATTCGTGACTTACTGATATCTGTCATTAGAAGACATCCTATAAATTATATACATTCAGTGGGAGAAGCCTCCTATTGTTTAGCAGTAGCCTTGTTGATCGTTGGAAAAACGATGGCCGGATGCGCGATAATATGTTGCTTGTATTAGATTATAGGTTGTTTTGCTTTTCCTGTTGCAGAAATATTAGAATATTGCTTTGACTTATGATTCATAAAATAAATCAAAGATAATGAATAGGGTTTTGTTTTGAAAAAGTAAAATCACAAAAATACTGAACTCAGAGAAAAATCAATTCGGAAAGTCCATAATCACATGGCAAAATCAAATAACAAAACGCATCAAAAACGAATGGACAAGAACTGTCATATTCCTGACTTGGTACAGGCATTTTCAAATGTAGAAAATGGTGGATTGAACCTGGTTTTATAGCTAGCTAAACCTCTCACTTGTATGACAGTCGCATCAAATTCCATTATATAGTCACCGATGCGTGAACAAAACGAACAGACATAATAGGTAAAAATGTCAAAAATAGGGGTACAGCAGTCAACATTGTGTTATCATCTTAATCACTATAAAAACAACAAATTTAACGAAGAAGCACAAAAAGGCATACATCAAATTAACATCCTCATTTTGATTATATTATACGATTATATTTGTCTATGTAAAATGCACCCATCAAGGAACGAGGGTATGGGTACTGGTGTAAAATTGCGCGTTTGAAATTCGCACAGGTAGACATGAAATAATGTTTTCGTTCAAAGTATGACGGGATGCACAAATACAGTCACGCAAAATAGATATAACAAACACTGACTTAGCAGTTAAAGTAATAATAATAAATAAAATAATAGTGTGGTTCAAAGTATGACGTGATACATAAGTACAGAGTCACGTAAAATGTATATCACAAAAAAAGTTGGGTAACAGTAAAAGTAATATTAATGAATAAAATAATTTTGTCATTCAAAGTATGACAAGATACATAGGTACAGAGTCACATCATAAAATAGACGAATAAGTCCTCAAAACTCCATTGATAAGGTTACAAAAAGACTTATTGATTATATGTTTGGACTCAAACTACTTGTATTATTTTTCTTAACAAAATCAACTGACGTTATGAAAAATTCTAAAATGCTATGATCTAATACGATAATGGGTAAACATGAAAAAGACAAACAGACAAACAGACAAACAATATTACACATGACAATTGCCTTTAATAGCTTCCTTGTAATCAGCAACCCTCTATCAAGAAAATCATGATAGGAAATGCAAGCACGGGAATATCGTATTAATTGGGAGATATTTACAACGTATGTAGGTGCTGCTGAAATGTTGCTACTTAGAAATTGAAAGTTCCCAATTCGAAAGCTGAAATCATCTCTTTTGTCGTAAAGTTTTCAACCGACCCTCATTGTCAATTTCTAGATGTAAGCCAAGATATGACGTTGACTTAACTGTATCTGTTGTATTCTTTATCTCTAGTTCGATGGGATAGATGCGCTCAACATAGTCGCCAAATTTTGAATTATTTAGTGAAAGAACATCATCTATATAGCGGAAAGTAGATTTAAAGGATATTGCTAACTTCGTATATCTTTCTTCTTAAGAAGTTCCTGTATGACGTGAGCCTTATAATAATAAAGAAGCCAGTCGGTAAGAAGAGGGGCACAATTCGTTCCCATTGGAATGCCGACAGTCTGTTGAAAAACACGTCCTCCGAAAGTAACAAATATGTTATCAATCAAGAAATCAAGCATCCTGATAATGTCAGTTGCAGAGAATTTTTTGTTTTGTTGATTCTTTTCAAAGAAGGATTTATTTCTCCCTAAGACAAGATACTTGTTTTACAATAATTTTGAAGCCTATTTTTTATTGCTGATAAAATAGATGTTAATAATTTAGAAAAAGATTTTGTGATGCACTTAGAAAGTAAACCAGAATACCTAAATTATTTGGTACACTTGAATATCTTTAGGCAAAGTTGGCTTTAGATGAATTTGGCTGTATATTTCAGGGATTTTAGACATATAGCTCTTCAACGGTTTCGGTAATTATACATCTTCGGATTTCAAATGTTTTGCTCTGAGTGTTCTTGATAAAGGTAAGTCCAGAAAAGCGCTTCGGACGCAAGAAATTATTAAACGTGTTGCTTTCATTTTTTATAGGTGTTACATTACCTTTTCCTAATTACATTGTTGTGAGCCTTTTGATTGTGTTACTTTACTTTATTTCAGGAACTTGTTTTATGTACCTTGTTTGGTACAATTGCATGCGTTACTAAGTCTTATTAAGATTGTGTGACTCTGTTTTATTTCAGCAATTTGGTTTATGTACCTTGTTTGGTACAATTGCATTCGCTATTAAGTCTTCGATTTGTTTGGTACACAAAGATTGTTTAATCAGTTTTATATTTCTGCATCTTCTTTAACACTTACAATGTTTATTTGTAAACAAAAAATGTTGTTTGATTAAGACATTTACCAATCAAAGTTCAAATGAAGTGGATGTAAGCAATTAGTTAGATGCTAGATGTATTTCTATTTGTATACATCTGATGAGTTAAGACCCTTTTAACTGATTTTTATGTTTACTGTTACACCATTGTCGCAGGTTGGGGGTTAGGATCCCGCTAACATTTTTTAACTGTACCACATTTTATATGTATGTGCTTTTCCCAAGTCAGGAACCTTTAATTCAGTGGTTGTCGTTTTTTTAGGTGTTACGTACTAGATTTTTTTTTTTTTTTCATTTTTTGTACATAGGTTAGGCCGTTAGTTTTCTCGTTTGAAAAAGAAAAAGCACCTTGCAAAATTGAAATTAGGGATACTATTGATACTAGAAGGACTGCTTAATACCTTGATCTTTTCCTCAATATTGACGCAGATGGACTTCACACGAAAATCTATGATAAACGGGACGATTTCAACTTCCAAATTATCAATTTCCCATTTCTAAGCAGTAACATACCCTCTGCCCCTTCGAATGGTGTTTACATATCACAATTGATACGTTAATCTTGTGCTTGTTCACACTTTACGGATTTCATATACAGAAGTGTGCTCCTTGCACAGAAACTGCTTCAACAAAGTTATGAGGAGGACAGATTAAAATTGACACTCCGTAGATTTTTTGGACACCATTACGAATTAGTTGATCCATACGATGTTTCTTTGACCAAACTAGCTAAGGACATTTTTACCACATGGTAGATTATGGTTTGTCATTACGTCGTCTAATATTTTAATTACCGAACGTGACTTATTCCCGATTGTGACTGTTTTGCTGAGTGTGAACTCGCATTACTATAAGACGTGTTACGGTACTTATCTATCTCAAATTTATGTATTTAGATTGATGTTATATTTGTAATTCTCATCGGATTGTGTAAAATTTGTTGACGTCTTTTCTATTATATGCATGTGTTGTGGTAAAGAAAATTAATCACCGCCTTCATTTATTAGATTTGATTTTGTTCAACGTAATCTGAACGATGTTTTACGTTTGAAGTTAGATTCAAAACAAACCGGACATATATGTAATATAGTTAATTGCTATTAATAAGTATTGCAATGTGCATTGCATTTAAATGTATTATCAGTATTTGGTTCTATTATAATCTTAAATCAATCCTAATTCTATCTTATTTCTGAGATATAATTTTCGAATGTGACGTCATTTTTGTGCTCTTTCAGAAATTCAAATGTGACGTAATTTTTGTCCTTTTTCACCATTTCGTATGTGACGTCATTTTTATGACTTTTTTGCGTTGAGACCTGGACTAAGTCGGGTGTGTCTATTTTTTGTATTTTTGGTCTTTGTATTATGTATTCGGGTTTTGTTTTCTGTAATTAGTTAAGACTTCAGTTTTATCAAGTATATCTTTTTTATTCATTTGATAAAATTTACTGTTTGCAATAGCATAAGTTGTTCTAAATAATAAGGATGTTCTTATCACAAGCAGAAAACCCTACCCGTATTTGGCACAACCTTTTTCAACTTTTAATCCTCAGTTCTGTACCATTTTGTACCTTTTTTTGACTTTCGAACTTTTATATCTGGGCGTCACTGGTGAGTCATGTGTGGACGAGGTGCGTTTTTGGAATATTGAATTTTAAACCTGATGCCTTTTGCTATCTATTATTCGTGTGTTTCTTTGCCTAATACGTTCTCTTATTTATTTGTACTGTAGTCCTGTTTTATTATGTTGTCATTTTAATGTTATATTTAACATTGCCATTAAAAGAGGGATGAAAGATACCAAAGGGACAGTCAAACTCATAAATCTAAAACAAACTGACAACGCCATATCTAAAAATGAAAAGGACAAACAAACAACAGCACACACGACACAACATAGAAAACTAAAGAATAAACAACACGAACCCCACCTAAAAAATTAAAACTAGGGGTGATCTCAGGTGCTCCGGAAGGGTAAGCAGATCCTGCTCAACATGTGGCACCCGTCGTGTTGCTTATGTGATAACAAATCCGGTAAATAGTATAATTCGGTAGGTCACATTCATGAAAGGGAAGGGGATTGTAGTTACGACGTAAGGAACATATCCGATATTATTTGTGAAACGGTTATTCCATAACGGTCAACCAACTCGTGATGGCGTCCGTAAAATTTACGAAGGGATGATTTCAACTTCACCATTTGGAACTCTTGGTTTAATAGTTTCTTGTGAGCTGCAACCCTCTATCAAGAAAATCATGATAGGAAATGCATGTGCGAGGTTTGGCATGCCACTAAACCAGGTTCAACGCACCATTTTTTCTTTAAAAATGTCCTGTACCAAGTCAGGAAAATGGCCATTGTTATATCATAGCTCGTTTCTGTGTGTGTAACATTTTTACGTTGTGTCGTTTCTTTTCTCTTATATTTGAGTGTGAATTCCCATTACTATGAGACGTGTCACGGTACTTTTCTATATCAAATTCATGAATTTGGTTTTGATGTTATATTTGTTATTCTCATCGGATTTTGTCTAATGCTTAGTCCGTTTCTGTGTGTGTTACATTTTAATGTAGTGCCGTTGTTCTCCTCTTATATCTTATGCGTTTCCCTCAGTTTTGGTTTGTTACCCCGATTTAGTATTTTGTCCATAGATTTACGAGTTTTGAACAGCGGTAGACTAGTGTTGCCTTTATTCATATTTGTCATTTAGGAGCCTGTTATAACTGAGTATGCGGTAAAG
>CM034350.1:4037867-4115137 GCA_019925275.1 Mytilus edulis
ATACAATAACCTATGTCTTATATCGACGTCATTTCTACTCCGGTGGATAGTTGTCCCATTGGAAGTCATACCATCTCCCAATGGTACATTATGAACGTTCTGTGTGGACTTCATTTCCGATTTGATTATATTTTAGGTTAATGTTTTGCTATTTGACCATATTTGAAAATAATCGGCTAATTTATCATTAAATTATTATCAGATAAACTCATCACAGGTACAAGGATCAAATTTGGTACTTTCGCAGACAGCAGGTGAAACATTTTGCAATGTTTATTTATTGCTATTCAATTTTTTTACTATGAAAAATCAAAAATTCGACTGATAGATTTTTTGAGTAAAATCCTAGATTGCACAAGACTGTTAAGACGAATCACAACACCTATTTTATGTTTTACTTACCTCCCTGAACACTTGTTTATTATCACGTGCTTCAAATAGTGCTATGAGTACAAATGCTGTCAAACTCCTTTTATTGGACACTGATCCTCCCTTAAAATGAAGGGAAAATAAGTATAAACTGTGTAACTCACAGCTAAATGTAATGCCATAAATACGATAACATGTAAATCTATAACAATATACTTTATAGGATGTCTAGCTGGTATAAAAAGGCTGCTATTTCGTCCAATGCATTTGAAACAACGACGATGACAGTTAAAATACTAAAAACGCTACGTTTTTAGAAATCTAATAGCTATGTAGATAACGGGAAATATATGTATCTGTGCAATTGTCATGGAAATTCATTCTTTCATTTGTAAAAGACATACGTATTGAACGAATGAAGTTAAAAGCATGTTGGTTTTTGTTTTGCTGGTTTGCTACCAATCCCCTACTGTATCATTAGATCAGTATTCAATACTTCGGTACTGCCAATATTAATAAAATCAAATCTATCTAAATAATCCGTTAATAGTCAAACATGAGAAACCAAGGTTTCACCTTATAAAGCAAAATTGACCTTTTACTGATTTGACTTATTTCTTGTCATATATATCTTCAACATTTTTTATTCTCATAACAGTTCTAGATTTTTAGATATTTGGGCGTTGGAGCTGCTGGTGAAGATGCATCCATAAAAGCGTTTCGGTTGTAAACCATGACAATGAACGATAAGTGATGAAGATTATAAATATAAATGTTAGACTTCCATAAAGAATTTAACCAACTGATGTAATTGTACCTGCATTTCCTTGTGAAGAACAATTCCTGGTTCGTTAAAGGCCCCGGATATTTCTTGTTGTCTTATAATCCATTGAACAGCCTTTGTTATGACGTTGATATCAATATAGGTAAAACTTACAGCTTGTGAAAAGGATTTGATCACAAAAGCAGTCAACCTATGAAATCGAAAGCTTGTATTAGGTTTAAAGTCTTATTGCATCGTTTATTTCTGAACCACCGCATGTGTCTAATATAAGCATGCTAGCCTTGAATGAAATAAGTTATTGTTTTAATCTCAGGTCGTGTCAAACCGAACTAGTTTTTTCTGATCCTTGCTAAGCATTCAGCATTATGAGAAACAGGAAAAAAGTATACCGAATCTCCGAATCTGATTGTTTACATTTATTGTTGTGTGTTTCTGAACTAATACAAGTTATAGTACGAGTATACGATGGCTTCTGAGATTTCAAAATATATATTCAGGCATAATATAGAATAAACCTTACCAAGTAGTTCCACTTTTATCGTTATTTCCAAAAGCGCTGAAAGATCCATCATCATGAACATATGACAGTTCTCTTTGGTAACCTGTTAAAGAGAACAATGTTGATAAACTGCTTAATCCAATATGAACTGACAACGCCATTGCTAAAAATGAAAAAAAGACAAACCGCCAAACAATAGTACGCATGACACAACATAGTTAATTTTCATGCATTTTTTAAAGACATATTCTCAGTCATTCTAAATGCACCTTGTTTATCGCTAATGAAAATCTGTATAACATGAAGATTGCGTCGTTTTAACCTATATAACGTACGGACTCTTGCTTTTTGTTAAGTAAACACATCTTGACCATTTGTTTGTCTGGAGCAATTTTTATTCATATATCTTTATATTGATAACTATATCGCAACTCATTGAAGAATACAGTAAAGCAACATATATTGTTATAATTTTAATTTATTATTAATGTAAATTAAAGGGGATTTGGCTGATTAAACAGTCGCATAATGCTTCATTTCTCCACCACTTTATGAATAATCAATTTTAAGCATCAGTTGTAAATCAAATGTGCAGTTATTTTGCCCCATGGAATCTGTTAATGCTTGTAAGTTTGATATTCTAGCTCTATCAATTTGTTTGCATTACCTCCTTCTAAAATGCTCTCCACTCTATTCCGTACATCATTTGTAAGTCTGTTTGTTGTTTTCAGGTAAGAGCTTACGTAATGTAAACATTTGGAGCGAATCTGATCATGTTCTGTTCTCCACAACCGTATGAAATCTGAAGAAGATCCTCTAGTCCGGCTAATGTTGCTCCTAACAGGTCACCTGTGAACAACACGTATGGATAATTGATTTACAGATGGTAATACGAGAAACGAAAATATTAAAATAATTGACAATTCCGAATGTACAACGTACATGCATAGGTACATTTTTTATTCGTTTTATTTCCTGTGACAAAGCGGCTATCAAGCTAGGAATATAACAGTTGTTATCCATTCGTGTAACATGTTTGAGCTTTTGATACTTCCATTGGATCGGGGACTTTTTGATTTTACTAGGACGTAAATTTTTTGGGTTATTATACTGTTTTTAATGCACTATCTTACAGCAATCTTTTATGTTACAAGATATTGCTACTGTGTTATTCTCAAATTTCTTCTACCTCATGTTTTATCTAAGGTTATTTTTTTTCCGTTTTACTGTGTTATGTGTAAGTTAAAACAGCAATGAAACATTTTTTTTTGCCTCATTTAATCGTATACCAGTAGTTTTCTTGATACTTTTTAATGCATTAAAGCATGACTTGTTAAGAATACCCGATGTCTATTATTAACACTATGATTGTTAGGGAATAAAATTACTGGTTTCCAAATGAATACATGAAATTCAATATAATTAAATTAAAGACTCACCAATAACTTGGATTTTGATAAATTCTGAATCTTCAACAAGATTTGGCGGGAAAGACAAAGAAATTGTCTCGCTAACCCTCCCTCCTTGTCGGAGGTCAATAAGTAATGGAACGTTGTAGGTTTGTTTGATACCTTCGGCCTACAAATCAAACCAAAATCGTCACAATATGTTTTATACTTACAAAGTTTGAAAGACTAATAGGATGAAGTATTTTCTTTGAACATAAACTACTTTCTGGTATTTTCTTTCCGAATAAGTGGTGTTACACATAAAACAATAAATAATGATCGTTCTGCTTATACATGTATGAGTAATTAAATTACCTCTATCAGGAATTCACGCTGTACAGCGTCGGCTCCAATAGTAGATCTTGCAGTTCCGTCCAAAAGTATTTTACCAAGAGCTGTTGGTTTAAGAGGGAAATACACAGACGCCACACTGTCTTCCTTCACTAACACAGACTGTTTAAAACGAGTAAATTCTTATTGATAAGTTTGAAAGAAAACATTCGTTATAACCGTGCATGAAGAGACGTTGAAGTATGTCCGTAATAATATACAATATGTTTAACTTGTAAATATTCATTCAAGGATTCAGTTACTTCATTACTGACACATTTTCTCAAAAGTAAACAACAATAATACCAAGCGTAACACCGAAAAATCTCTCATTAAATGGCAACATCAAAAGCTAAAACTCATAATAAAACAAAAGGATACAACTGTCATTATGACTTCGTACAGGCACTTTCTTATGAAGATAATGGTAAATTAAACATAGTATTAAATAGCTAGCTTATCTATTAACTTGTGTGACCATCGCATAAAATTATATTCTATTGGCAACAATGTGTGAACAAAATAAACAGGCATATTTATTTTTACCATTGCACAATACCGGTCACAGAATGACAGGATGTAAGTATCAAGCCATGTCAACTTAATATTACCAAACATACACTTAATAGTCAAAGTTATAATTTACAAAGACAAATAAAACATGTAACAAAGATGATAAAAAAACGTCAGTACCTCAAATCTATACTTATAAACCATCGGGTATTATTTGTGAAGTCGATATATTTTAAAATATTCATTGGCAGCGTCTTATTATCTGCTGATAACTTTTTTTTAAGGACGAGACTTTACATTTACCGAACGACAGATACTAGAAGATGTGATGTGAGTGCCAATGAGACAACTCTCCATTCAAATAACAATTTATAAAAGTAATCCATTATAGGTCAATGTACGGCCTTCAACATGGAACCTTGGCTCACACGGACAAAAAGCTATAAATGGCTCCCAAATTACTAGTGTTAAACCATTCAAACGGAAAAACCAAAGGTCTATGTAACCTATACAAAAAACGAGGAACGAAAAACACGTATACAGTACATAAACAAACGACAACTACTGTACATCAGATTCCTGACTAAGGACATTGCAAACATTTGCAGCGGGATTAAACGTTTCAATGGTTCCAAACATTCTGCCTTTTTCTGAAACAATAGCATAACATTACAACATCGACAAACATACGACAAGATATCAATTGGAAGGCTTAACTCAATCAAAAAAACGTAAATTAACCCATAATGAATGAATAGATTTGATCTTCGATATCTGAATGCAAATGCACAGTTGATCAAATATTAGAGACAAACATTCAAGGCCAAAAAGCAAACAAACAAGTTAAAACAAAGCCATGGAAAGACACCACCGTAAAATATTTAACTCTTCCAAAATAAATACTTTTGAAAAACCCGGTTTTAATAATATATACAGGTAAATGAAAAATATCTTTGTCGTTTTAAATATACTACTTATGTGTATAAAATTCTTCCAATAATAAGGAATACCAAGAAAGTCCTGTCATATAAGTACACATTTTAACACTAGATACAAATTGGGGTGAATATCAACAATAAAACTATACAAATTTAGCTAGCTAAAACTTCCCTGTACAGATTTAAGGAGTTCATACAAATGTAGTACGAAGAAGTGAAAATTAGTAGATATTTCAAATAATCAAAGCTGGTATATAGACACGATCCATATTAATATAAAATAACAAAACAACACATTATAATCAGTATCAACATGTCGAAAGAACAAGAAAATACATTTTGAGAGAACTCGCAGTTACTGACAGCTAGTTGAAAGCCAAAAACAATTAATAATAAAAACAAATCATGCATACGAGACTAAAATCAACTAAAACACATCCCAGGGATTTAGTTTTTTAACGTCATGAACAGTCAGAGAATACATGACTTGTTCATTGCAAAACATAAATGTATCGACAGGTAGTAGGATAGTGAGGAGCGACCTCTATAGAGATACAAAAAAATTACGTGTGTGTGTATCTATACATCCCGCCCCAAAAGAAGATATAATTTTGTTATGTTTTAATTTGCTAATGACAAAATCGATATTAGTGTAAATGTGAACTATATTCAGAGATTTGATAGTTTTAGTGTACCCCTAGAATCCTTATGAAACAGGCCATTGCATTCTATATTAATGGTGAAATTATTTATATAAACTCACATACGATTCACATGAACTCCTTGTTCATTTGAAGAAACGTATTCATTTCGGTATCTATAGATCTTTTTTAGCAACAGCTCTTCAACAGTTAATGATCTTAAACATGTATTGGCTTTCACATATTCGGCTGTGTGCGTTTCTAAGAAAATTAATCAAGAAACGCTCTTCGGACATATGACTATAGTATAATAGTAGTTAAATCTTCATATTTTGATTTTAAAAGTTTGTTTTAGAAACATTGGTGAATATAACTGAAATGCACAAGTTCGTACGTTTATTTTACTGTTAAGGAAGTCTCGATATCACATCCATTTAATATATTGTATAAAAAATGCGTACTACAAACGATACAATCTATTCGTATGAAAATATTAATCACAAAACAATAAACGAAACAAATGAATAGAAGACAAGTACATATTGTGTATCTTGAAACGAGAGAACTTTGCGCAACAGATAAAAAAAAACAAAGCTCTCAACAATTATAGGTCGCCATCTGCTATCAACAATACGAAGCCGTATATCATGTATACTTTCAGTAAGCTTTATAAAAATAACTCTTTATTGAATATTGTGAAGTTTTATAAATGATGAATCAATTGTGCAAGCGTACATATTCATTGAAACTATACTCTCAGCTTAAAGTTTGTAATTCGTACATATAAAACACAAAAGTATTACAATCATAAAATAGTTACCTTTGTCCAACCGTCTGAGCCTGGACTATAGTCGTTTCCGTTAGCATCAACAAATGTAAAGTTTACATTGTTATCAAGCTTCACAGAAACCTAGAAGTAAACCTTGTGGTATGTATTCAAAAATATACAAATAGTGCATACAGTGCAGAGATCTTCCAATGATCGAATTCATAATATTCAAGTGTTATCTTAGCCGTATTTGACCATATTTTTGGAATTTTGGGTCCTCAACGCTCTTCAACTTTGAACTTGATTGGCAATAAATATATTTTTTTTTTATTTATCATATTTTATTGAAATCTGTACATTTGTTAGTTTAAAATATCAATTACCGGTACCTTATCCCGGCCTCGTTAACATTAGTAAATATCATATTTATACAGATGTTAGTATTTGTAAGTATTAAACATTCAATTTCAATATTTGAAAAAAAAAAAAAAAATTATACCATGTCAGTTATTTCAAAAAGAAAGAGGTTTACCATTAAGATTTTCAAACATAAATATCTGTATAACAAATATACAGGTTTTGAAAATATATATATATATATATATATATATTGTTTTTTATATTAAATTTCTTTTTTTTTTCTTATTTGCACATGGACAGAATAAGTTAAACACATTTGTATGCATACTAATTGTATACGCTAACAAGAAGATATATAATATATCTAATAGACACAGCTGTTTTAGTTTGATACATTGCAGATAATAATTTTAAGACACAGGCTGTTTGGATATGAAATACAAACATTATATGTGCATCTATTTGTTTTTTGTTTTTTGTTCCAGCAGTTTTCTGCCCTACTGAGTAATTTATTTTATAGAATATATTTTTTTCTATTAATAAGTTTTCCTTTAAATAATTTTTAAGTGCTATTATATTGGTTTGTTCCATAGCTAATTTGCTTCTATAAATGTAGAATTTTGTTATCAGAAGTATTATGTTTCTTATATCATTTTTATCGGTTTTTGTTAAAATACAAAATAAAACCAAATCAATATTTAAAGTTAGTTCTATTTCTGTCTTCTCAAATATCCAGGATTTAAGGTCTCCCCATAATTTTGATATATATGGACACGTCCAGAATATATTTTCTATTGTTTCGACCCCTCCAGAACCCAAAACTACAAATATTTGTATCTAATTTTTATTTTAAGGAGAAGATTATTCGTGCCTGAAATTTGATGTATTATTCTGTATTGAAACCATTGCAATTTTGATTTTTTTGTAATATAAAAGGGCAATACATGGATATTTTCTCAATTAAAGTCTGCATTGAGAATTAATGACCATTTTTGTTCACATTTTTTGTTTAGGATTTGACTTTTTACCATTCAAAATATTATACATATTTTTTTAACCTTTCTAGGATTTAAAAAAAACCTTTAACACTTAGGGCAAAACTGGACCGTGTTCTCTCTTTAAGTCATTTGGACATATTTGATATTCTTTTAAATACTTTTTTATTGACAAAATAAGGTCTGGATATGTGAGAAAATTAGTTTTAATATTGTATACATTATTAAAGTGATCAAAAGTCATAAAGTTTCCATCTTCCTGTAACAAGTCATTGATCAGCCAAACCCTTTTTTTGTCCAGTCTTTATATAATACTGAATGGTTACCAATCTTTATTCCATCATTCTTCCATAAAGGGCATATTTTAATTTGAGAGTTATTTTGTACATTTTGAAGGTCTTGCAAAGCATCAAATACTTCTTTCCAAAATGGATTATTCAACTTTTAATAAGGACTAAGAAATTGCATTTCCAAAAAATTCAAATTTTCTGAAAAGAGGAATAGTTTTACTAGTATTGAATTATTTTTATTAATTCTTCTTATCCAGGTTAATTTAAGACCTTTTATGAAGTTTCCAATGTTTATCATTTTTAGTCCTCCTTAACAGTGCGGTTTGGATAAGGTGTCTCTATTGACTTTATCTGGTTTGTTATCCCAAATAAAGGAAAATATGTTTTCAGTAAAATGTTTAAGCTTTGTGCTATTTGGACTAGGTATGGACAGGAATAGATGGTTTAATTTTGATATTATAAGTGTTTGTATCACTGTTAGTTTTTCCATTTGGTGAGAGTATTTGATTAGTCCAAGTTTTTATAATGTTTTCAATTTCTTTCAACCTGATGTTATAGTTGAAATTTTCAATTTCACTAATATCCACTGCGAAATTTATCCCAAGAAGTGTAAATCTGCTGGAACCCAATTCCAATCCCCACTAAACACACATAGTTTCTTGGCTAAACATTTTCTTCCCAATCCAAACAACCTTGGTCTTGTCTTAGTTTATATTAAGACCTGATATGTCTTCATATTTATCTAGAGTACGGAGAGATGCATCCAAAGATTCAGGTGATCCATCAAGTATAAGAGAGGTATCATCTGCATATTGTGAGATGAGATACTCTGAGTCATCTATAGTGATTCCTTTAACTTTGTCATTATTTCGTATAAGTATACCAAGTCTTTCTGCACATAGTAAAAATATATAAGGTGATAGGGGTCCCCTTGTCGGCAACCCCTCTGAATCAAAAAAATATCTGAGAGATGGCAATTTTGAGTTACTGCAGATTGAATTTTGGTATAAAAAGTAGTAATCCAATGTTTAATAGAAGGTTCAAAATTAAAAACGTCTAATACACCTTCAATAAAACTCCAAGAAATTGAATCAAATGGCTTTTCGAAATCAATTAGGAGGAGAATACCAGGTATATCATGTTATTCTGTATACAATAAAATATCATAAATTAGTCTAGTATTTTCACCAATATATCTTCCAGGAATAAACCCTGTTTGATCATTATTTATTAGAAGTGATAAAATAGACTTCAAACGCTCTGTTATACAACTAGACCCAAGTTTATATATAGTGTTTAAAAGCCTTATTGGTCGCCGGTTTTTCATATATTGTCTTGGTTTATCTCCCTTTGGTATACAAGTAATTATCCCTCACACTTAAAAAGTTTTACAGACAGTAAAATATCTCATTGTTGTTTATTGGAAAAGTAGCTGATTTCAATTTTCCTAGCCTCTGAATGAACTTAACAATAATTTTTGGAGACATATCGGTGAATTATTCCATATCCTTTATTACTTTGATGAATTTACTTAATTTACTAAATGAAATTGTACCTGTTGATCTTGCTCTAAGTAATTGAAAACTATGACTTGGACTATAATAATTTCCCCTCGTATGGCAGAAAATGGAAGTTCAAAACGCATGAAAAACCTTTGGAAAACTGTTAACTGAAATAGAAAGCATTATTTTTACTAGTTATATCTTATTTATAAGTATTTCTCAATAAGGGACTAAAACGGTAATTTCCAACAAATACTTTCCGATGAAAAATGTTAGTGTTGCTTACAAGAATACATGATGAAATAAGATATGATGCTAAAAAATACTTAAAAATTGATAAGGTACTTTCCCATTAATTTTTTTAATGAAAGTCGGTTATGCTTTCTTTTTCGCAACGATTTTTTTTCTACTATTTTCTTATCCTTTATTTTTACAGTGTCCATTTTATGTGAGGATGGTAAAATACTCTGTAAAGTGCGGTTTGTGTGTTTGTCTTTTTATTTTAAATCTATCTAATAAGTAACATTCTTTTAAATTGATTTTTTTATAGTTTGTTCTCTTGTTTTGCCACTATCCAAGTAAGGGGACTTGGCCCAAACGAACTAGTTAAACATTCCATAAGTGATGCCTTGATTCAGTAGCATGTAATTCAGTGGTTGTCGTTGAATGCTGTATATCATAGAAATAAGTTCATGTGGTATAAGTACCAATGAGACAATTCTAACAACTCTTACTCGTGTATATTATGTTTGTTTTGTGTTCATTGTTTTGATCTTTGTCAAGTACCACGTCAGGAATATGACAGTTGTGATCCATGTTTGATGTGTTCGAGCTTTTGATTTTGCTATTTGCAAAGGGTTTCCGGTTGGCATTTTCCTTGGAGTTCTATATTTGCGTGATTTTACCTTTTATACATAAATCAGACCGTTAGTTGTTTCTTTTGAATTGTTTTGAATTTTTCATTTCAGGGCCTATTATAGCTAGCAGTTACTTCTATGTATACTTGTAGTAAAGGCAACAGTCGTATACCAAGGTTCAAAATTTTATAAGTCGATTGATTAAAACTCTAGTGGGAAGTTGTCTCATTGTCAATCATACCGTATCTTCTTACATTTAGACTTCTTTCCAATCTCGTGTATTGCGTGCAAGGGTATATTAGATTTACATGACACCAAAACAAGAAAATTAATTAATAGACAGACCTTTGTCTTAAAAAAAACAAATGAATTTGATAGTAAACTCATAAGATAAATTGATTACATTTGCGGTATTTTCAGCAACTCCGAGACCCGACCTCGGATTTACGGCAAATGCTGATGCAATCCATTCTGTTATAGTGTCAGGAACTGTCGCTTTGATTGTTGCCTTCCCATTAGAACTGAAATTAATATAAAGTCATAATCCCGTGGCTAGTATGAAAAAGATTCCATAACAAAGCGTGATGTTAAAAACGCATACACATCTATTGTTCATGATCGATTGAGATATTGTAACAGAAGTAATTGATTGATAATTGGTTGCTTGTGGCAAATACTTCATGCATGCTCAGAAAAAAAACAAAATTATAATGAATACAATATGTATTTCTTGTTATATAGGCATGCTAACAAATAAAGAAAAACAAGATTCCATAATCTTATTTGAAGATGAAATTCGTTATCTGATAAAATAATGCGTAATCGAACAACAAAGACAAATCATGTCAAATTCTGGTTATAGAAATAATAAAATATTATTAGAAAATACAGAAAACAGATTTGTTTCACTTCTCTCTTGTCAACATGAGTAACTATGCACAACTTTGACTATAATTTGTTGTACAGTAAGAGTACGACTGCTCTAGTTAAATCTATATCATCATAAGCTTTTTACTCATTGTTTTTTTTTTTATATAGATATGAGAAGATGCAAATGACACAACTCTGCATCAAAATTGTAATTTTACAATTTTACCATTTGTAAAATATAAACCATGATATATTAGATTATGGTCTTCCCCATGGATCCTCAGCGAACACCGAACAGCAAGCTATACAGAGCCCCCGAAAAAACTAGTGTAAAACCATTTAAACGGTGACACAAACAGTCTTATCTATATAAAAAAAAAAAAAACCTTAGAAACACTTATAAATCACATCAAAAAACGACGTCTGCAGACCACAAGGTTCCTGTCCTAGAATAGGTCCAAACAAATGCAGCAAGTTTAAGTGTTTAAATAGGTATTCGTCGTTATTTGAAACAATAGTGTACTTTAAAATATCAATTGAAATTGCTTAACTCCATCAAAAAAATATAAACACAATTGAACATACAAAGAACAATTAAAGTTGATCTATGCAAAATGTAAATACAAAATCCACAAAGTCTGGGGTGAGTTGTTAAACGATTTGAAAAGGACAACCATAACCTTACACACTCTCCACTCCCTCATTAGAATAGAATGTAAGACAGAAAGTCATAGGACAAAAAGTTACAGGAATAAATACAATTCAGTTTTTAGATGTTTTTCCTTTAAACAAGAAAACCACTAATTTTAGAAATATTCTATTTTTCTTTTTCTTGAACTATTATCATGATTAAGATTAATTTAATAAGTATCAATAATGATCAAATATTTGTTATGGAAATAAAATGTCGAAGTGCATTGAACTAAAAGGATTTCATGGTGCCAAGAAATATATCCTCCACATTGAAATTTAATTTTTTTTTATTAATCAAGGCTTTCTAACCTCTGATTGAAATAAAAATGTGTAATAAAAAGAATATAGTTCAAGATCTTTCTTTTATATATTCAAATAATTTTCAACAAATTATTTGTGACTTTTTGTCATGTGACTTTTTGTCCTCTAAAATTTGTGACGTAATGCCCGGTGACTTTTTGTCCTTAGACTTTTCTCAGAATATTGTATTTGTTTTAAACCTTATGAGTATATGGACCATACGCGTACGATCCAGACCGTACACGTATACTTGTACTTTCCTACCATACGCGTACGGTCGGACCGTATGAGTCTACTCGTATGGTCGAGTACGAGCTGACCATACATGTTATTGGATCATATAAGTTAAATTTATACAAACATTTATCATAATCTTGAATTTTTGTTTTACAAATGGTTATTATTAAAATTAGATGTATAAAATCAAAATATGAACATTTGAAATTAAAGGTTTAATTGTATCTCTGAATCCTATATTTGTACTCTCGCCCATGTTGACACTTGCTACCACAAGTATCGTAGTATCTGTTACATTTATATGTTTGGAGTTTATGCATGCTCCTGCGTCCTTAGGATTTGCATTTAGTTCAATTAATGTATAACTGATCGACATGCTTAATACAAGGAGATTAACAGATTTCAATAGTCGAAATATTTTATTTGAATTACAATCGAACTGTTAATATTAATTTGAGAGTTATGTTGATTTGTTATATGCATTTGTAACTTATATACTTGACCAACGTTTTACTATTATAGTCAGACCGTACGCGTACATCCGACGGTATGAATATGTTGAAAAAAAAGTACACATACAGTCCAAATACTCATACGGTTTGGTACATATACATGTAAATGTAAATATGTTTTGCTGTACGGTATACAGAACAAATTGAGAACAGAAATATATATTACAAAATAAATAATTTTGTTGTTCATAGTACGACAACAGAAATGAACATTAAACTCATTCCAAACACTATCAAAGCTGGTATATATTCAAAATAGACAGATTTAGATATAACATTGAATAAACATGATAGTAACTATTTAATAACATGAAAGTAAATATTTAATAACAAATAAGCCAGTTTCTTAACATTATTTATGATATGCCCTTTAATGGTCGGTAATTGGTTTGATAAAGTATTCGTTTTTTTTACCAATCAATCACGATATTCCTGACGTCACTCGTGTGGTAAGACTTAGACTGGCGTGTTATTAGACTTATGAGCTTTTGGTTGGAGAAACCGTAATCAAATGCGGTGCTTTAAATTCTTCATATCGTAGTCGTTTTTTAACCGCACAGACATTCACACGACAAAACTAAAGATACCAATTAGTGTATAGTAATAGATGCCTACCTTGTTGTTCTGTTTACCCATATCCACGTTTCCGGAAAGTTCTTTCGTATTCGTGTCCCATCTCCTTTCCCATCTCCATTTCCAACTCCACTTCCATCCCTAATCCAATTTCCATTCCCATCTCCATTCCCATTTTCATTCCCATCTCCATTCCCATTTCCATTCCCATCTCCATGCCCTTCTCCACTCCCATCTCCATTCCCATTTCCAAATCCAAATCTTTCAGCTGAAATTAAATGCGTTATAGCAGTATATATTTGTCCATATGATTAGAAAGGATTTCCTTTGTGAAATGAGTTTTGTAAGTCGATCATTGCAAGTGTGATATTTTCCTTCTCCATTTCCTGTTTCAAATTACTAGACAAATACTTTGACAATTATTACTAGTAGCAACATAAAGCGACAATACGACAAAAACAACATATACATTAATGTATATGTAACTTGATACTGTTAATTGGAATGAAAAAGACATGGTTCATTATGCTTGACAAAACAATTTACAAACAGTCAATTAAAAAACACTTAAAGTCGTAAACAACTCAATTGAATATCTTTCTATGCAACCTTTCATTTGATCCCATGTAACACATGTTACCCTGTTCAAAAAGAAATGAAAGTTAACATTGAAAGGTTAACCAAGGGCGCCAATAGGAAATTATTCTTTTTTTTAATTGATACGATGCGAATATTTAACACGTAAACACGATGATTTTGTATTCCATAAAATTATAACATGACATCAAACAGACTTTAGAAACTCGTCTTTACTTAAGTTTACATGGTTTGTCCATCTTTCCTATTTATGTTTATGTTTGTATAAGATCATAGTATTTGGGAGTTATCTTTATTATTAATGAGAAGGCATCTAATATAAATATGCATTGAATGCTTCTTCATAAATACAATTTCAACCCACCATTTTTTCCCTTTTAAAAATGTCCTGTACCAAGTCAGGAGGATGGCCATTGTTAAATTATTGTTTATTTCTGTGTGTGTTACATTTTGACGTTGCGTCGTTTGTTTTTTTCTTATTTTAAAGTGTAAATTCACATTGCGATAAGACGTGTCACGGTACTTGTCTATCCCAAATTCATGTATTTGGTTTTGATGTTATATTTGTTATTCTCGTGGGATTTTGTCTAATGCTTGGTCCGTTTCTGTGTGTGTTACATTTCAGTGTTGTGTCGTTGTTCTGCTCTTATATTTAATGCTTTTCCCTCGGTTTTAGTTTGTTACCCCGGTTTAGTTTTTTGTCCATGGATTTATGAGTTTTGAACACCGGTATACTACTATTGCCTTTATTCATGCATTGATCCGTACCTTGACCTATAATGGAAAGTTTTATATTGATTGTGACTTGGATGGAGAGTTTTCTCAATGGCACTCAAATCCCATTTTCCTATATCTATCGATGTTTGTTTTTATTTGAACTTTTTGATATTTGAATATACGTCTAAAGAAGGTTAAAAATCTAATATGAGTATTTTAGTTCAGAATGTGATCCTGATATGACAGTTAATGTCATTGTATTCTTGTATAACTGATTATTGCTAACCTTGGTATTATCAATCAAACTACAATCACAAAAAATCAGAACTCCGAGGAAAGCCAATACAGAAAGCCCTAATCAAGTGGCAAAATCAAAAGCTCAAACACATTCAAACGAGTTGGTAAAAACTGTCATATTTCTAACCTGGTACGGGCATTTTGCCTATATAGAAAATGAACAATTAAGATACAATTGTATGATAAGTAATATCCGTTTTAAAAAAAATCTCTTAGCGGAACCTCATTGTAAAGTTGGTTTACTTCTACTCAGCAGAGTCCTTTCATGTTTGAAAATTAGTGCTATCCGCCATACATTTTCACGTATTGATTTATCGACTAGTACAGTGATATTTAAAACTCATTCACACATAACTTGCATTTTTATGACAATAACAAGTAGAAGAAGATTAAGAGTTCAACTCGAAATGTTAATATTTTTTATCATTTTTTCTATGACTTAGATAAGTAATAGTTCTATACGGCACCCAGCTTTTATTTATACCCATTGTAAAACTTTATACCATGTGACCTACAACATACAATTAGTGTCTGTTGTTTCAAATACTTACATCTTGCTTGAGGAATGTACTGATAAAGCAAAGCATCTGTCAACACATAAACACCAGCACCCTGTTATCAAATTAGACGACTTTGAAGATTAAGATATTTACTTAAGATAAAATCCAATAATTTAACATTTAACACAATTTAGTCATGTAGTTACGAAATCGAGCAAGTTTTCCTGATTTTGATTTTTTTTTTAATTTATTTATTTTACTAATGTAATGTTCCTCCGAACACCATCTTATTGGTATCAGTCAACTACTGTATACATGTACTGGTCGGAGATAGCTTATGACTGGTAAGATAATATCAATGGTATCTTGTTTACTGACAAGATGCTAATTATGATGATAAGTAACTCCTCAAAAGTCATGTTCGATGTCGAATAAGTAAAATTAAACAAATGGAGCAAGAACTTTTTTTTTGTATTAGCAGTCTACCAAAAGACTCGAGACCAAAACATAGAGCTTCAGCATCTCATTCTTATATCATTTAAGAGTCAAAATTAAAATAGAATTCTCCATTATTGTGGTTGTCACTGAATACTTGCACTAAAAATCGAGAATGCATCCTTGCCATCTGTACCATCAAATTGACCAGTAGATCCATCTTCTTGAAGTTCATTCAATACCTTTTGATGTTTAAAACAATTGTTCTGTTAACCATTTTGCAGCAATGCAATTGACTATATAAACTAAATAAATCTCAAGTGT
Organism: Mytilus edulis; assembly: GCA_019925275.1. NCBI lineage: Eukaryota > Metazoa > Mollusca > Bivalvia > Mytilida > Mytilidae > Mytilus > Mytilus edulis. Next base: position 4,054,218 of record CM034350.1, read on the forward strand.
TTCATTTATAGTTTGATGTAAGCGTACAACATTCAAACGATACAAACAAAGTACACATGATATATATAATATTCCAGATACACATGAAATGGCAAATAACCGTTTTAATGACCAGGTTGTGAAAGGTGTAAATGAGGAATTAGATACATATGTTACTAAAAGATTATTAAGTGAAAGGACTCTATCTTCTGATATATTTTATGATAATATGACAATAAACTCCTAACGAAAGGGAATGTGTTTGATTTTCATTTGCAGAAGATACAATCTATTAATGGATGAAATTGAGGTATAGAGTTGGAATATCAGTAACTGCTAGTTACTGTAGTCCTTTGTGAGTATATGTATATTGTGATGTTGCTTTCATGAGCCTCTGGTTTCAGAGATCATATCAAATTGTGGTTAATCATTTTCAGAGTCAGTCAATTGAGCGCTGCCTAAATCCAGTCATGAGATATCAAAAGAAAACTTTTGTTGGATAGAATTGTCTGATTCAACTTATCTGACGTCCAAGACATAGGAATGAATAACGAAAACATGTTAATAAATAGTATAGACGAAATCAGATATAATCAACTTATGTAAGAGTTAAATAACCATAAATTGACTATACTAAGTGTAAAATTGTGTTCATATAAACTGAAAATTAAATCTGTCCATTTAGAAATAAAAAAATATTTAAAGTTCTTTTCAAGTAGAAATTGTATTTAACAAATGATGAAATATATTCAGAGAGGTAGAGAGAGAGAAAGCTTACATCTTGTGTTGTGATATCATTTCCTGATTTCAGTAAAAGAACACTTTTATCAACAGCAAGAACGTTCACCAATGAGTATGGATCAGCCGTTAATTCAACCTGAACTTCATCACCAGGTTTAGTTCGTCTTGCGTTGAATTTGATAGACACCTGGTAATAAAAACTTACATAAGTTTCACTTAGTGACTTGTTAGCAGCATTGCTCATTATATCGTTTAAACAAAACATCAAATTCAACAAATAGCCGTGATAACAAAAGACTACGGAAATATAATGAAAACTGTATTATAGGGTTATTGCATGAATATTGGGGAATATTGTCCCGAGTAGAATTTTATATTGCACGAGCTTGTGAGTGCAATATATGTTCTACGAGGGACGATATTCCCCAATATTCATGCACCAACCCTTTTACTGTATAGCAATATAATATTTGAAATTAAAAATTGGTTTAAAATAAGGTTTTGTCGTTGATGACGTCATGCATTTTGAAGATTTGTTGCACTAGTGCAATATTGGAATTTATTGCACGCTAACTTTTGGTTACTTTCTGTAGGAAATATTATATTGCTATACAATAACAATAATTACGATATAGGAACGATACAATCGGATAACGTTTTCAAAAATTGCAAATATGTGTGTTGAAGATCAATGTGACATGGACATTGGAAATATCCCGATGGCACCTCAGCAACAGATAAAAGGCAATCAGCCGAGAATATAAACATTGATTTGTGTACATCCATTTTAGAAAAATCCTCCCAATTGGAACGTGTAAATAATAAGGAAGCTGACAATATAAATAAAGATAAAAACAAATGTATCGTGATGAATATTGAAGGAAATAACAGTAAAACTATAAGTACAGAAAAATGTAAAAGAAGGACAAAAGATACCAGAGAGACAGTAAAACTCATAAATCGAAAATAAACTGACAACGCCAGGCTAAAAATGAAAGAATAAACAACACGAACTCCACCAAAAACTAGGGGTGATCTCAGGTGCTCCGGGAGGGTAAGCAGATCCAGCTCCACATGTTGCTTCTGTTATAACAAATCCGGTAAATAGTCTTATTCGGTAGGTCACATTCATGAAAGTGAAGGGAATATCAGTTACGATGCAAGGAAAATATCCGATATCATATGTGAAACGGTTATTCCATAACAGTCAACCAACTCGTGATGACGTCCGTTAAATGTACGAATAGATGATTTCAACTTCACCATTTGGAACTTTTGATTTAAAAGCTTCCTTGTGAGCAACAACCATCTATCAATAGGAAATGCAAGCACGAGATTATTGTATCAATTGGGAGATATATACCCCGTGTGCAGGTGCTGCTGGAATGTTGCTACTTAAAAATGGAAAGTTCACAATTGTAAAGCTGAAATCATCTCTTTTGTCGTGCAGTTTTGTTTTCAATCGACCCTTCAATTTCTAGATGTCAAGATATGAGGCCGACTTAATTGTATCCGTTGTATCCTTTGTCTCTAGTTCAATGGGATTGATGCGTTCGACATAGTCACCAAGTTTTGAATTATTTTGTGAAAAAAACATAATCTATATAGCGGAAAGTGAGTTAAAAGATATTGCTAACTTTTTATCCTTCTTCCTAAGAAGTTCATGTATGAAGTCAGCCTCATAATAATAAAGAAACAAGTCGACAAGCAGAGGGGCACAACTCGTTCCCATAGGAATGCCGATAGTCTGTTGAAAAATCGACTAGCCGAAGGTAACGAATATGTTTTTAATCAAGAATCAAGCATCTTGATAATGTCAGTTTCAGAGAATTTTTTGTTTGAATCAGAGTGATCTGTTACAAAGCGGGATTTATCCCTTCATAAGTCAAGACACATTTATCTTCGTTGTTCATTCTTTTTTATGAAACAAAGCAATGCCAACTCTTTCAATTTGTCTTTTAGTTCGGAATGTGGAATACTTGTATAAAGTGTAGAAAAGTCAAATGTTTTAATACTTTTACAAGATGGAAGAGAGTTAGATTGTATGTACTCTAAACGATCTTTGGAATTTTTGAGTATCCACATCTGAATCACGCCACCTCTAGAATAAGCAGCTTCACAATTACTTTGAGGCCCGTCTTTGATTGCTGATAAAATAGATGTTAATAATTTAGAAAGAGGTTTCGTGGAGCACTTGAAAGACCGAACAATATATCGTTGTTTATAAGGACACATATGCAGTTAAAGTATCCAATACAGTGATGGAAGATCCAGTTCATCATCTTTGGTTGAAATTCCAAAGGAACATAGAACAGACCTATGATAACCCAGATAAGGAAGTCAGTGTCGATCTTAGTCCAACTTATACTCACCTCATTATCAAATATGGCCTCAATCGGAAATGTTATAGCATCAGCTACAACTTCGCCATTTTTTCTTCTAATATAATAAATGAGTAACTTTGCTTGAGGAACCATTGCATATGTGATTCTAAGATTCTGGTCTTGCTGTTTTCTTTTTCTCATTCTAAATCGCCCTTGTGTTATAAGTATATCTTTTAATAAAACCTGTTGTCAAGAAAATAAGTCCTCAAAAACATTTGCTAAAAGTACACAATAATTTATCTCAAATACCGTGAAAGTACTTTTAAACGTGGGAACCGATTTTTTCGTGGTTTTCGTGGATGACTTTATCAACGAATTTAAGTGTTCAACAAAATAAAGCAACTGTTGTCCAAATGAACACATGGAAAGATCCCTTTGTAGGTTTCCCTACTGATATAATCTATAGAATATATTGAAATCTGAGTATACTATAACAATAGTAGACGAGAGACAAACGCACTATAAACTACAGTTGCAGGCAGGAAGAATTATTTTACTATTCAAAATACTTTTATAGCAGTCGTTTATGTAACTGTTTTCTCTATGTGACATGTTTATGACCTGATTAAACTATTTGAAATTTACCCGAGGGTTTCTGTAATTAGTTAATACTTCAGTTTCTTTATGTATATCTCTTTCATATTCATTTGATAAAATTTACTGTTTGCAATAGCATGAATTGTTCTATTAATAAGAATGTCCTTATCCCGGGCATAAAAACAATGCCGTATTTGGCGAAACCTTTTCAACTTTTGATCTTCAGTGCTGTACAACTTTGTACTTTTTTCACTTTCGATCTTTTATATCTGGGCGTCACTGGTGAGTCTTGTGTGGACAAAGCGCGTTTTTGGCGTATTGAATTTTAAACCTGATGCTTTTTGTTATCTATTAATCATGTTTTTCTTTGTCTAATATGTTCTCCTATTTATTTGTATTGTAGTCCTGTAATATTATGTTGTCATTTCAATGTTATATTTAACTTTGCCATTAAAGTGCGAGGTTTGGCATGTCATAAAACCAGGTTCAACCCACCACTTTTATTCCCCTTTAAAAGTGTCCTGTACCAAGTCAGGAAGATGGCCATTGTTATATTATTGTTCGTTTCTGTGTGTGTTGCATTTTAACGTTGAGTCGTTTGTGTTTTCTCTTATTTTTGAGATATTGAGTTAAGACGAAGCACGGTACTTGTCTATCCCAAATTCATGTATTTGGTTTTCATGTTATATTTGCTATTCTCGTGGTGTTTTGTCTGATGCTTGGTCCGTTTCTGTGTGTGTTGCGTTTCGGTGTTGTTTCGTTGTTCTCCTGTTATATTCAATGCGTTTCCCTCGGATTGGGTTTGTTACCCCGATTTTGTTTTTTGTCCATGGATTCATTAGTTTTGAACAGCGGTATACTACTGTTGCCTTTATGTATCACCAGCCCAGTAGTCAGCACTTCGGTGTTGACATGAATTTCTATTATGTGGTCATTTTTATAAATTTTCTGTTTACAAAACTTTGAATTTTTCGAGAAAAATAAGGATTTTCTTATTCCAGGCATAGATTACCTTAGCCGTATTTGGTGCATTATTTGGAATTATGGATCCTCAATGCACTTTAATCTTGTACTTGTTTGGCTTTATAACTATTTTGATATGAGCGTAACTGATGAGTCTTATGTAGACGAAACGTGCGTCTGGCATACTAAATTTTAATCCTGGTACCTTTGATAACTCTTTATCTGTTGATCCACAGTCGCTGAAAGATTTTATAATTATAGTGGGAAAATGGGGGAAATAAATTTTTTTAGTAGTATTATTATCATAATTATAGCGACAAAATGACAAAAGGTTGATCACTCTTTCTCAGGATAACTTTAGTGTGATTATTAAAATTTACACGGGTCAATGTTTACTTTGTAATTTCCTTCATTCCAGACTATCTGTAACCTCCGTTTCTAGTGGCTTCAATTTTTCAATATTTCAATTATTCTTTTTAGAAAACTAAAATCTAAGAATTTAAAAACCAAAGAACATGTAAATGTTGTTTAAACCACGAGAATTGATACCCACTAATTAAAGTCCTTTCACAGTATATACCAATAATTCTGTTACACTACAAAATAAACTAGAATGTGTCCATAATACACGTATGCAGCACTCGTACTATCAATTTTCATGATCAGTTGACCGTGAAATTTGGGTCATAACTTTAATTTGACATTTTAATTAGAAAGATAATATCATAGGAAACATGTGTACTAAGTTTTAAGTTGATTGGACTTCAACTTAATCAAAAACTACCTTGACCAAAAACTTTAACCTGCACTTCGCACTATCTTTTTTCTATGTTGAGTGGACCGTGGAATTAGGGTCAAAAATTTAATTTGGCATTGAAAGTAGAAAGATCATATCATGGGTATTATGTGTACTAAGTTTAAAATTAATAGAACGTCAACTTCATCAAAAACTGCCTTGACCAAAAACCTTAAACCTGAAGCGGTACGAACGGACGAGCAGACGAACGAACGGACCACCAAACTGACGGACGCACGGACCAGAATACATAATGCCCCTCCACTATCGTAGGTGGGGCATAATTACGTCACCACGGCGACGTCTGTTTTTTTCAGTCGAAGTTATAGCATATAAACTCATCATTTATACCAGGGATTTCGTTATCACAAATTATTTAAAACCTTTACTAAATTCTTCTATAGATATAAATATTTGGTTTTGAAATTTGATGTATCTGTAGAAAACTTATTTCAAACAGGATAGCACCTCCTCATTATTACGGAAATGTTGTTTACTGTATCCGGAATCTTAGAAACGACACTGATAAACTTTTTGATCCTTTAAATAGGCTTATTCTAAAATATAACCAATTCAAAAATGTAATTAGATCATTGAAAATTATTTTATTGGTATCAATATGGATTTTTTTATCAGTAAATTAAAAGCAAACTATATATTATTATTATTATTATATACATATTCACATTCATGGATCTACAATCTGTTGATACCTGTTTTTCTCTCAATATTTATGACGTCCTTACACTTAATCCATTGGATGTTGAAGGTGTACTGATTGATAATTTAGTATGAGTTTTTTTATTAGTTGAAAGTGGCTTTGAACTAGCTGTCAGTAACTGCAAATACTTTCAGATCTGTACTTAATGTACTTTTGTTGTTGGGATGTACAAGTACAGGCCACGTCCATTGACATTTGTATTTTTATCCATCTGATGAGTTAAGCCTTTGTCAACTGATTTTAATAGTTCGGTATTATGTTGTTCTGTTTTACAACTGTCATCGGTTATGATCCCGCTGACATGTGTAACCTCGCAAAATTCTGTATGTATGTGTCTGTCCCTTGTATTAGTCATTCAAATCGTGACGTCATCATGAAACGTTTTAAGTGTCGTTTTCAGTCGTTGTGCTTATAATTCTCATTGAACAATTGTTGTGTAAATCCTCGTGACTGAAGATAAATACGGAGTTTCTAATATACCTTAGTTCGTAAAAAAAACATTATATACCGTATCATTGAACGCATTGCTTGATCAAATGGATAGACATATTGACACTGTATTAGACTCAAAATGATAATTTTGAAAATTTAAATATCTAATTTATTTATATTTCTGTTAAACTAGTTGTTAAATCACATACTTTGTAATTGCAGAAGCGGATCTTTTCTGTACATTGTATAACCAATGGTAATCTTCTTCCAGGCTGAAAATAAATTTATAAAAGTTATAATACGATTTGTTGGTAACACGTTTGATAATCTTCACAGCTTTTTATTGTAATATTGCAATGCAACATTACACAAACAAACATAGAGACATTTTATTTTGTTCTTTTTTCATTGTGAGACTTATATCTAATAGGATAATGATTTATGTAGACCTTTTGGCGAAGCACTAAGGAGGGTTGTGTCGTCCGCAAGAAGAATGGCAGGAATGTTCAAATAACCAATTCGTATTCCACAATTTGTCGAAATCTGCTGTAATATTAAGTCATTTATATATAAGGAGAATAGCCAAGATGAGAGTACGTTCCCTTGCCCTACACATCTTTTTCAGGCGCATCTTAGTGTTTCAATGTAGACATGCTGTTTCTAATAAGTTCAGAGTTCATACTACAGCATGCCAGTAAGAAAATGTTACTTCAAAGATATTGTATTTGTAAAAACAATTTTCATCTACAATTCAAAATATTGTACAGGGCGACGGGTCATATAATATGATTCAGTACTATATATATATTTTATGAACACGTTTTGAATACTCTAATTTGTGCATCTATTTCATCTTTTACCATTACGTCAGATTGAATTCATATGGGTCACATACCAAGCAATACTTAAAAATTTATTTTCTGATTTTAATTACATGTAAATGAGACCTGGCAGCTGTGTGCCCCTTCACTGTTTGCACTTTACCTTGGCATTTCTGTTATCTTTAACTGACACTTTTATAAAGTTTCTGCTTGGTGATTCTGCTCGGGATAAATACTTTGACGTTCTTGCTTTGCGGTAAAATGCCTGTTGTGAAAAATAATTAGTGTTTTTATTAATTTATTCTTTCGTCCGGTCTGAATTGGAGATTAAATTTGATATCCCGTAAATAAAGATTGCTAATCGATACACAACATTAGAAACATCAAGCACAAATGCTTTGAGATATTTGTATATGACCTTTTGCTGGACAATTACTTGCCCTATCGAACTTTATTTCCAGTGTCAGTGTAAAAGTAAAATAACAAAAATACTGAACTTCGAGGGAGGAATATTTAAAACGGAAAGTCCCTTATCAAATTTGATGAAATATACAGTTTTTGTGTTTTCTATGTCAATTAACAACGCTTAAACTTCGAGCTGCATCCTTATTTTGCTTTTTTATTATACGATTTTATTTATCTATAATGGATTGTAAGGTTTAAGTATAGGCATAGAAACGCGCGTTTTACGCCACACAGCTAGATATAAAATAATGTTGACGTTCAAAAGGACGGGTGTATAAGTACATAGTCGTGTAAAATGGATATCACAAAAACAGTAAACTTTTAACAGTAAAAGTAATATTACAAAAAACAAAAAAATAATCAATTTTGTCGTCATGATACATAAATAGAAAACTTTGATTTTTTCGAAAAATGATTTTCTTATTACAGACATCGATCACCTTAGCCGTATTTGGCACAACTTTTTGGAATTTTGTTTCCTGAATGCTCCTCAACTTTGTATTAGTTTGGCTTTACTAATATTTTTATATGAGCGTCAAAGATGAGTCTTATGTAGACGAAACGCGCGTCTGGCGTACTAAATTTTAATCCTGGTACTTTTAAAAAAAACTATTTATAATCACGTTGAATGGATATCACAAACACATTCTTGACAGTAATTTTAATCAAGACAAATAAAGGAATATTATAACACATTATTTAAATGATAAACAACGATAGTACGCAAAATCGATATTTCAAGACCATCGTGTAATATTTGTGCAGTTGATTTGAAAAATTTGTCAACATGGCCATTGTACCTTCCAATGAACTCTTTTATGAATAAGATGATGTGTTGTTTGACATATCTCTGGTTATCAGCTCTCTGCCTAGACACTGGTGACGTTTTACAAAATCTAAGTAGGAGCTGAAAACTCTGGGATATCGAATAATATGTGAAATATAGATCCCTAATTCATGTGAAGTTTGGTATATTGCTACTAAGGTGCTTCTAAGTGTTTTACTCTTCATTCTATTTGACAAAATGCACAAAATTAAGATTTTTTGTAAATTATTTTGTCCTTAATTTTTAAGAAACAAATGTCAGGTGATGGTTTTCAAACTGTGACCTATATTGTTAATGTTTGTGTCATTTTGGTATTTTGTGGATAGTTGTCTCATTGGCAATCATACCACATTTATATGAGCAAAGTGAGCAATGATTTAAAGGACATGTATCTGTTTATTTTCTTGTTTATCTATATGTTTGGTAAATAATACCTCAAATCTACCAGATAGTGCTGCTTTAGGGAATCTAGCTGAGAGTTCAATTATTCCTGATTTAGGGATTTGTTCCAAACGTGTCCACAATACTTTTGTGTCCTCGTTGATACGTTGAGAAAATCGTCCAAAAGGCATAACCTGATTATTGCCACCAGTTGGGGACCACTTTGGTTGTGTCTTTGTACCTGGTACTGTATACTTGACCGTTATGTTTACAGAGTCTAATGATGACTCTAGATTACTTCCATCTCGCCTTGTAGCTTTCAACTAAAATATACCATTCACAGAAAAAAACCAAAAGGAATGTGAAAAGATTTAAATGTCTTTTGTTTTCTAAACAAAACAAATTAAGGATTGAACTCAGCAGAAATTAACAAATGTGCTATAAATGAAATCAATCCTCGTTTAGATTTCAATTATGTTTATTGTATAATAAATACACTAAAAGTTCAAAAATGGACACTGTTTTGCATTTCTAGGTCATTGCTTATATCAAAAGATGAAGTATTTCATCAAATAACAATCTTTAAATGTTTTCCTTTTAATATAAGCCGGTATTGACTTTTTTTTCAACACTCTGTGGTAAATTATGCATTTTTTCTAAAACACATTTAACAGGATTTGAAACTTTGCTTCTATTACATTGTTGGAACATAGATAGCTGTCGTCTTATACAACCTGATGCTTTTTGTTATCTATTAATCATGTTTTTCTTTGTCTAATATGTTCTCCTATTTATTTGAATTGTAGTCCTGTAATATTATGTTGTCATTTCAATGTTATATTTAACTTTGCCATTAAAGTGCTAGGTTTGGCATGCCACAAAACCAGGTTCAACTCACCGCTTTTATTCCCCTTTAAAAGTGTCCTGTACCAAGTCAGGAAGATGGCCATTGTTATATTATTGTTCGTTTCTGTGTGTGTTGCATTTTAACGTTGAGTCGTTTGTGTTTTCTCTTATTTTTGAGATATTGTGATAAGACGTGGCACGGTACTTGTCTATCCCAAATTCATGTATTTGGTTTTCATGTTGTATTTGTTATTCTCGTGGTGTTTTGTCTGATGCTTGGTTCGTTTCGGTGTTGTGTCGTTGTTCTCCTCTTATATTTAATGCGTTTCCCTCGGTTTTAGTTTGTTACCCCGATTTTGTTTTTTGTCCATGGATTTAAACAGCGGTATACTACTGTTGCCTTTATTTATACAATGTAGCTATCTTCAAGCTTGTGTTGGTCAAGTAATGATTGCTGGAAGGTTATGACTTGCTGTATTTAAAAGATGATCATTTTACTTAACATCTAGTCACATCAATATAAAGTTATTAACTATTGTGGACTCAATCTTTTTTTAGACTACCAAGTTTCCTTTTTTCGTAATAATTTGATTTCGTGCTTCTGTTAATATTAATTCCTTCCTATTGAAATTTAGTAATTCATTTGATAGTTAAGCGTCTTACGATAAGAATACTTTGTTTGTTTTCTGTTTTATGTTCAGCAATACAGTATTTAACATCACATATCTCACTGAATTTATAGCCTCTTACCATTATCGTATAATCTAGTCCGGGTTTGAATACATTCGACATACTTGAGGAAAACGTTAGTTCTTCGTCTGTGTCATATATTACAACATTTCCTGTATCATTTACCGAAATCCCAGTTATTGTTTCATTCACTTTAGCGATAACCGTTATGTAGGTTCCCAGTTTAGGTACAACGTCACCCATCAAGACTTTAATTGTTGCTTTTCCATTTATCTATATATAAAAGGTAAACAAAAATATAGCATTATGCGCTTATCTTTATGAATAAAGGCACACATAGGAAACCACTGTTCAATAGTCCTAAATCGATTACGCAAAAACAAATGTATCTAGTATAATAATGCTTTTAAATTAAAATATGCATTTAGCCCGAACGGCTCGAGTCATTATGTGTACTTACATCAAATGATAGTTATATATGAACAGCTGAATGTAATTTTGTCCCGTAAACCACCATGTATGTTTTTTATAATCACTTCTTTGAAAATATTTGCTATAGATCTCGTTTGTTATTTCGATTTGTGATACTAATGAACATATTATAGAATAAATATATGGTTGTAAATATTTTAACTGAATGTTCCTTTCAAAAGTGATTAAAGTGACTAAAGTAATTAATTACATTTGCAAAGTAATTGGAAAGTAATTAATTTCATAGACAAAAACGGTCAAATTTCACTAAAGTGTAATTAAATTGCAGATTTTGTAATTGTTCTTAACAGTTATAAATTACTATACAAACAAACAAATGGGTATCAAGGAAACACAAAAGTACATATAGACAAAGTGCATACTAGTAAGCAAAACTGAAAGACAAAAATAAAAAATAAATTATCAAAACACAATTTGCTAGTTGTTTGCTGTTGGTTGATTGAAGTGCATACATAGTTTGTCATCACAAGCTTTGTTTAATTTGTTCAAAAAAGACTCGTTTTACAAAATACAGTTCAAGACTAATTAATGACTGTATGATATTATGCTCAATCAATTCGTGAGAACATTAATGATCACAAAAAGAAAACGTCAAAGTAAATTATTCTATAAACTGGCTCATAAATACCTTAAGTTTCTTTACAATCTGATCGTCTGTATTCCATTTCCTTTTAATGATCAGTTCTGCATCCCCTTCAACTGGTTTCCCAAAAGTATAGCTGAATATGAATGATTTACGTCAAGATTAATATTAAATATTTTATGAAAAGCATTTTATACATCAGTTCAAACGGGAGGTTACATTTTAAAAGGACTATGGAAGTTATGTCTAAATGAAGGTAAAAAATATGATTAAAAAAACCCCACATAAACGACTTGATAGTTTTTTCCCTCACGGAGCTATAAACAGTTACCATACAAGTGGAACGTGTAACTGGTCATATAATCAGGTTTAACCAACTATTAATTCAAGGAAAAGACTGTACTTATTCAGGAATAACACAGTTTTTTTCACTTTTTGCGTTGATTACAATGTTTGATTGTGTCAGATGTTTTCAAGTCCGCTGTAATCTGTATTTCTAAATGTCCGCTTTTTGAGATGTCAAAGTATAACTTGCATATAGAATATAACGATAAGAATTACAAATAAATGAATATATATATTGGCACAATGTGTTACATAAAAAAAAAAGGCAAGTATGAACACACAAAAATAAGTGTACACGAATAGGCCACGTTTAGATTGAAAATAAATGAAATGAAAAAACATGTTTAAAACGGTAAGAAAAATGTTTCACAAAAAGAGAGTCAAACTCGCCCAACCGAAAAATCGGTGGGATTTCATATGCTCTGGAAGAATTAGCTGAGGGTTGCTAATCTGGGTACAAATATTGTGATGAGTCTTATTTGGTAGGGTACATATGAGGGAATCAGACGACGGGATTTGAACACTTTCTGCCTTCGTCTGTGGAACAGGTATTCAGTAACGATCAAATATTTACATATGGCGTCCGTGAATGTGGGGATTATTTCAACTTCACAAGTTGAATTCTTGGTTTAAGTAGTTCCCTTTTAAGCAGCATTCCTATGTTAAGGAAATCATAATACGAAGAACAAAGCCTTTGGATAACGTATCATATTTGGGATAAATGCTCTATAAGAAAAAATATTATCTTTATATGATAAAAGCTGCTAATTCAAATTAGAGAGTTATTGATTAAACTAAACATAAACTATTTTTGCGTGTATGAGTTATAGTAAACGATTGCTGTAGACACTCGAGTTTGGTAGTTAATATCTACATTTTTTCAGAAAATGGCATCAACTTGTACCAACAATCATTAGAATATTATGTTTGCGCGAATTTGTCCTACGTATGCTACGTTTGAGGAAAAAATTGCATATTACGCTCTTCATAATTTAACATTTTTGTCTAAAAACAGTGTATTAATTATTTAAAAAAAAGATAATATCTAAGGTAGTTATGCTGCCTTTATGCATGTTTGTCTCTCTTTTTCCAGATAGGTTAGGAAAAGAGTAAGGAAGAATAATATTTAAAGGGTTATTGTAAGTGATTATATATCTCAAAATATTATTAAAATGATAACCATTATTTCAAAACCTCCAGACTCCCTCTTGTCCGTTCCGCACTTGATAAATGCATTTGACTCCATTTATACATATATACTTGTTTTTGACAAGCTAGTCTTCTGATCCAAGTTGGCATATCGTCTTGCATTGAATTGGTTTTTTTTAAATATCTAATGACAAAAAAAGCGCTTTACTTTTAACATCTAATTTTCTTTTATTGTTTCTCTGTTTTTCTTACCATGGAAGTAATACTTGTATATAAATAAAAACATAATATCTTTTAAATAGAGTTTTTGTGAGCAAATAATTGTTTTGTAGAAAATGAGTTTGTTGTCAGTTACACACCCTAATATAATTAGCGTTTATTTAGATATATTACGCTACAATATAATTCAATACAGTAACAACCTAAATAATCTAACAATCAAAGAAATTTCAGTTCTTACAGCAGACAAGTGACTATATAATATGACAAACTATGGATAAGTACCAAAAGATATGTATATTTAATAGAACAAAATCATTTGAGGCAGCTAGCAACAATGTCTATGTGTCTTCATTCACTATAACATGTGTGTGTTTTTCCTTATAAATGTGTGTCCAACTCTTGTGTAAATATTTACTTATTATGTCTATTGTTTTGTTCATGCATCGTTTTCAATGTAATGAAATTTGATGCGACTGTCATACAAGTGAGATGTTTCGCTAGCTATAAAACAAGGTTCAATTTACCATTTTTAATATAAGAAAATGTCTGTTCAAAGTCAGGTATATGACAGTTGTTATCTATTCGTTTGATATTTATTTATATTTTTATTTTGAAATATGATAAGAGACTTTCGGTTTTGAATTTTCCTCGGAGGTCAGTATTTTTGTGATTTTACTTAATACGTCACGTCAATCCTTGACAACAACTATATCAAAGACGCATCAAAATTAAATGATTACTTACAGCGCATTGATAGTAACTGTGAAAAATCTTTCTGTTGTCAGTTCAAATGGTGGCAATACAACGTTCACTTCAAATTTAGGTAGAACTACATATAAACACATAAGCAATCAGCATTATTATTTTTAATAGAAATACATTTTTATGTAATGCGAATGATTTCAAATATAAAATTTTAAAATCAACCTGTTGATATCAATTGATAGTTTTTCAGACATAAACAGGTGACTATCAATAGATGAACATCATACAAACTGACATTTAAATCACCGAAGAAACAGAGATAATAATACAATCAGTCTAATTTTATATAGGATTGTAGACTCTTGGAATTTTGGGTCCTCAATGCTATTCAACTTTTTATTTGTTTGGCTTTACAACTATTTTGATCTAAGCGTCACTGATGAGTCTTACATTATGTAGACGAAACACACGTCTGGCATATTACATTCTAATCCTGATACATTTTGAATCTTTGATAACTACTAACTACTTTTATTAATGTTTTAATGCTCCTTATTTGAGACAAGGTATTGTTGTCTTAGCTGTAACTCACCAACTCGTTGAACATCGAAACGTTTTGAATTCTTTTCACTCTGGAATAAAGAAGGTTGTATGATACAAGTGTTTTCAAGGATACGTAAACATGGAATTAAACTGTTAAGTTTTGACAGTATGATACTTGATATCAATTTATTAATACAATTTTCTCTCCTAGTAGAGTCGATTTTGTTTTTATACTATACAATAGATTCCACTCAGTATTTATCATCACAAAATTAATATTTACTACATTGAAACAAAGTTAACACTTTGATAAACACGATATAACTATCTACGTGTTATATAAAACAGTAGCATGAAGTGACAATTGTACAATTAGTTCCCGATTTCCGAAAGACAGTTGATGCAACACATAATTTTGGAAAGACAGTGACTGGTCAACATGAGTTTTCCACGGAAAATGCATCTACCAAGTTAATAGTATGACAGTTTTTCCCCGTTTTTGAATCTTGCCTTGGAGTTCTGATTTTTTTTTTTTACATTGTGAACCCTTTATAACTACTGGATATTCATTTTGACTTAAACGTACTGGTACACGTGAGTTTTGAGACAAAATTACTAGTGAATAAGAGTTTCTGTAGAATATATGTTTTTGAGAACAAAGATTACTACATTATTTAAAAAACTAGAGGCTCTTAAGAGCCTGTGTCGCTCACCTTGGTGTATGTGCACATTAAACAAAGGAAACAGATGGATTTATGACAAAATTGTGTTTTGGTGATGGTAATTTGTATGTAGATAATACTTTACTGATCATTATTGCCACTTACAATTTTCTCTATCTGTAATAAACTTGGCCCTTTAGTTATAGAGGAAAATATTTTGTAAAAACTTAAAAATTAACCAAATTCATGAAAATTGTTAAAAATTGACCATAAAGAGCAATAACTCCTTAAGGGGTCAACTTACCATCTTGGTCATTTGACTTATTTGTAGTTCTTAATTTGCTGAACATTGTTGCTGTTTACAGTTTATCTCTATCTATAATAGTTTTCAAGATAATGATCAAAAACAGATAAATTTCTTTAAAAAATACCAATTGGGGGGCAGCAACCCAACAACCAGTTGTCCAATTCATCTGAAAATTTAAGAGTAGATAGATATTCACTAAATAAACAAGTTAACATCTTGTTTAATTTGCCTTAAATGCTTTGGTTTCTGAGTTATAAGACAAAATCTACATTTTACTCCTATGTTCTATTTTTAGCTATGGCGGCTATCTTGGTTGGTTTGCCGGGTCATCGCATACATTTCTTTAACTAGATACCCTCATAATGATTGTAGCTAAGTAAAAATAAAAATAAAAATTTGAAATGGGATACCATAAAAAGTGAAATAAGAGGCGCAACCGTCAACTATTCGAAATTCAAAAACATGAAAATACGGGAAAGAGAGTCAAATTTAGAAAAAAACAAACGACAAGACGAAATTCAGAAAACTCTCTCTCATACATATTTAGATAAAGATATAAGTAATCTGTTGATTGAATTAGACACTGTTAAAGAAGATTTAGAGCAAATAGTAAATAATCAAACAAGGGGGGCTATTATACGATCACACGCCGAGCACTGCGAAGGCAATGAAAGAAATTCAAAATATTTCTTATCATTAGAAAATCGCAACTATAAAAATAAATGTATAAACAAATTAGTTGTAAACGACATTGAAATTGTGTCGCAAGAAAAAATTCTAAACGAAGAGAGACATTTCTATGAAAATGTGTACGCATGTAAAGAAGACCCTGATAAATATTCAGGTGATTCAAATTTGTTTGACTTAAATTTTATTCCTAAGCTTTCAGATCTGGAAAAGGATATATGCGATGCAGATATTTCAGAATCGGAGTGCGTTAAAGTTTTAAAAACATTTAAAAATAATAAAAGCCCTGGTACAGACGGGCTTACTGCTGAGTTTTACAAATTTTTCTGGATTGATAAAAAAAAATATGTGTTAAAAAGCTATGAATATACCTTCGAACCCGGAACCCTCTCAATAGAAAAAAGACGGGGTATTCTTAATCTTATTCCAAAGAAAGATAAAGATAGAACACTCTTGTCGAACTGGCGTCCACTCTCTATCTTAAATTTTGATTATAAATTATTAGCCAAAGTTATTGCGGAAAGAATGAAAATATTTCTACCAAAGCTTATAGATCCGGACCAAACGGGATATGTGGCTTGTAGATACATTGCTGAAAATCTACGACTCATTGCTGATATAATATTGTTTACTACTTTAAAGAATTATCCGGGGCCTATATCGATTTCGAAAAGGCGTTTGATGCGCTAAAATGGAAATTTATTCAAAAAGCATTGGTTTGTTTTAATTTTGGTAGCAATTTTCGGAAATGGGTCTTAACTTTATACTCAAATATATCTAGTCTTGTTGTTAATAATGGATTTAGTTCTAGTCCATTCACAATTAAGAGAGGTGTCCAACAAGGATGTCCTTTGTCTCCTTTTTTATTTATTTTGGCCGTTGAACTGCTGGCAATAAGTATTCGTAAGAACAATCAGATATCTGGTATAAAAATTGGGGATACTGAAATCAAAATTTCACAGTTGGCTGATGATACCACTTGTTTTTTGAAAGATGTGTTTTCCTCGCAAATTTTATTGGATTCCTTTAACGATTTTGAGAAGTGTTCAGGATTAAAAGTAAATTTTTCTAAAACCGAAGCAACATGGATTGGAAGAAATAAATTTAACAAAGAAGGTTCCCTCCCTATCAAATGGACAGATGGTTTTAAAACCTTAGGTTTACAATTTCATGCTTTTGAAGAAATGGTTTGTTCTTATTTAGATACATGCATAGAAAAAAATGTTATCAATAATTAAATTAACCCTTTCCTTGATCGGTAAAATTGTAATTTTTAAATCACTTGCAATATCGAAGTTTATTTATGTCATTTCATTACACATGTACCAACATCTTATGAAATTAAAATACAACGTGATATTAATAGTTTTTTATGGAATGGTAGTACTCCGGAAGTTAAATCGGAAGTTATTCAAAAGTCTCCTAGCGAGGGGGGACTGAAAGCTCCACATTTTGAAGTACAGCTGTTATCCTTTCGTATTATATGGGTAAAAAGATTTCTGTCAGAACATGACTCCAAATGGAAACATGTTTCAAAAGCATTTTTCTCCCTTTTTGATTTAGAGGACTTGTTTATGAGCAGATGTGAATTTGAGTTTTTGAATTTAAAAAAAAAAAAAAAAAAAAAAAAAAAGATTGTAGCTAAGTTTGATTAAATTTGGTCAAGTTGTTTCAGAGGAGAAGATTTTTGTAAAAGATTACAAAATTTACGAAAAATTGGTAAAAAATTACTATTACGGGTAATTACTCCAAAAGGGGTCAACTGACCATTTTGATCATGTGACTTATTTGTAGATCTTACTTAGCTGAACATTATTGCTGATTACAGTTTATCTCTATCTATAATAATTTTCAAGATAAAAAGTGAAAACGGACAAAATTTCCTTAAAATTACCAATTCAGGGGCAGCAACCCAACAACGGGTTGTTCGGTTCATCTGAAAATTTCATAACAGATAGATCTTCACCTGATAAACAATTGAACCCTATGTCATATTTGCTCTAAATGCTTTGGTTTTGAGCTATAAGCCAAAAACTGCATTTTACCCCTATGTTCTATTTTTAGCTGTAGTGGTCATCTTGGTTTGTTGGCCGGGTCACGCCACACACGTTTTAAACTAGATACCCCAATGATGATTGTGGCCAATTTTGGTTTAATTTGGCCCAGTAGTTTCAGAGAAGAAGACATAAAAGTTAACGACGGACGACGACGACGACGGACGCCAAATGATGAGAAAAGCTCACCTGGCCCTTTACAACTAGAAATGAGTATCGAGAAACAACTATTTATTGACAGGTGTGAATTACTCCAGAGCATGAGTTTGTAGAGACAATATTTGATTCCATTTTAAAATCATGGTCATTAGTAATTGTAGATTGTTTCTCGTGTCCTTTAGAAATAATCTTTTTCCATTATCTTTTCCATCGCGGCCAGCAGTAAAAGAAAAGTAGAAATTAAAACACATTAGTTTCAAATAATCAGACATTGCAATTGCAACACATTAAAACTATCAGAAGGAAAACAACTGTATACAAAACTAAACATAAAAAAACACTGCTTTTCTTTTGACATTAAATTCGTAATCTATGCTATTCATTTGATATACATTTCTTAGTTTTTTTAGTTTGTAACCCGGATTTATTTTTCTCAATCGATTTATGAATTTCGAACAGCGGTATACTACTGTTGCCTTTCAAACATTATATTATCCCGTAACTTAAGGATGTAGACCTTGGTAAAGGGAAATAACTCTTAAAATCATCAGTACGTTCGTGTCAACCATTTTCACAAATATATTCTAAGCTTCAAGGTTACATAGAGTATTTCCAATCTGTTTCAGGTAAATGCTAAACATACATTGATGAAACGACTTTTATAAACGTATATCTGACTTAAACAGCTATCTCCCTGAACTAAAGTCTACCCCCTTAAAAAAGCCAACTGACCATTTGCTCTACTTTGATTGTCCATCTTCCAAGGTTTGTCAAGGTCGATAGTTGGAATGTACCGGCAAACACACCAAATACTGGGCTAACATTGAGAAACTGTTTCACTCGATTATTTTTGGGGTCCTGAAAAAAAACCCATTTGAGTTGCATATTATGATATATCTATAAATGCCAGAATTTCACATTCACCGTGGTGCTGATATTTTTATACTTGTATAAGATATGTTACTCACATGTTAAATAGAATTCAGTAACTACATACAAGCACAAACATAGATTTAAGGCGTTTATGATTTTGCAATGCTCTGGTCACTGGTGAGTCTTTTGTAGACGAAACGCGCGTCTGGCGTATACGTTAAATTTATTCATGGTATCTATGATGAGTTTATTTATGGTCGTCAAAAAAGACGATATCCGTAAAGTAAACATTTATATTACCGACATCCATCATGGACGAACTTACCAATGGGACTTTCGTGCTGTAATACATTGAACAATTTATATAATTTCTATGTTTGATCATTTCTACTCTCAATTTAATACTTTATTTTATAGATATATTCATTATTTAACTAATTTAAAATGTTTTGCATAGAAATAGATATTTTAACAAAATTTAACATAAATGAACTGACCTGTATGTAAATTGTCAAAGGATCTCTTAACACTTTTAATCGTTGATTAGTTCCAACCACTCTGAACTGAACTGTTGAAAAAGAAGGGTATGGCGTTCATTATCACTGAACTAGTATATATTTGTTTAGGGGCCAGCTGAAGGACGCCTCCGGGTGCGGGAATTTCTCGCTACATTGAAGACCTGTTGGTGACCTTCTGCTGTTGTTTTTTATTTGGTCGGGCTGTTGTCTCTTTGACACATTCCCCATTTCCATTCTCAATTTTATGGGTTATTGCATACTTTTCTATAATAAAGTCAAATTTTATAATTTTGTGCAAGAGAAGGAACACAACATTACAACATTACAGTGTGAAGCTTCAGTATAGATTTTAAATTATTAGGATAACGTTTAAACAAAATGAGCATTTTGCATTTGTTTTATCAATTCTTGAAGGGCACATTTCGTAACATTTTATTCATTCATAAATATTTTCATGATTATTTATCAACATTGACCATTAACGCTCCTCAAATACGAGTCTATTGTTAATTGATTGGGTTTGCACTCATTGCTTTGAAGAAACCCTTTTTTATACGATTATCTTAGTAGATAATAGCAACTAAGTATTTTTCAAAACGTCAGTTATTTTTGTCAAGAAAAATAATACAAGTAGTTTGAATCCAAACATATTATTATCAAGTCTTTATGTGTTCTTATCAATTGAGTTTTTAGGAACTATTCGTCTTTCCAAATAATATTCATTATCTTTGATTTATTTTATGAACCATAAAGGAAAGCAATGTTCTTATAATTCTACAACAGTAAAAGCAAAACAACCTCTATAATTTAATACAAGTATGTGTTACGTTTGTTTATCTAATCATTATAAGAACTTCAGTTCTATAATAACGTATCACTGCTGTATAAAATTCGAATATGAATTTTTATTTACCTAAGTCACCCGGCTTATAAATGGCTTTGTCAGTCTGGATAAAGATGGATGACGCCTTCTCTGTGACTCGGATTTCTATAGCAGTTTTATCAAATTTGATATCTCCAATGACTCTTACTCTTATCTTGTAATCATATCCTGGAGGGGTCTTTCCTGGTACCTACAATTATTATCATACATTACAAATACCTGCATTCAACATTTTAGATCGTATTATATTAATCACATAGTTAATAAATTTTCATTTTGTAAAAATACATTGATTTATAGATGCCAACTGAGGCATATTTATTATTTTTTTGAATGACATAAAGGCTTTGAATGTGTTACTTAGGTGTGTTTTACCACCTCTGAATACTTAGATGGTTTATTACACTTGCATATCATTATATGTTTTATTCCATACCCTTTGCCTATTCACATTGTTATGGGACTCGTGAATGCGTGGCTTCATTTTATTTCAGTAACTTGATTGTGTATGTTCCTTGTTTGTTACAATTGCATGCGTTACAAATTTTATTCTGTCACTATTCACTATTGTATGTCTTCCATTTTTTTGGTACATTTGGCTGTGTTACTAGGTTGGTTCATCTTTATATTTCTATATGTTCTGTATTAATTACAATTGTTACTTGTATAAAATAAAAACAAATGTGATATGATTTAAACAACTACCCATCAAAGTTCAAATGAAGCGATTGAAAGCAATTATCGACTCAACGTCCACTCTGTGCTTTTGTTAGATTTATTTGTATTTGTAATTACCATCTGATGAGTCACGTCTTTTTCAACATATTTTTATAGTTCATTCTTATGTTGTACTTTTACACCACTGTCCCAGGTTAGGGAAGGTTTGTGATCAAGCTGATATATTTAAACCAATTTAGTATGTATGTGCTTGTCGCAAGTCAGGAACCTTTAAGTCAGTTGCTGATATGCTACATATTTCGTTCATTTTTTGTACATAAATTATGCCGCTAGTTTTCTCGTCTGAATTATTTTACATTCGTAAATTTAGGGGTCTTTTATAGATGCCTATGCGGTATGGGCTTTACTAATTGTTGAAGGCCTTAAGGTGACGTATAGTTGTTGATTTTTTTGTTATTTGGTCTCATTTTTTCCATTGGCAATAATATCATATCTTCTGTTTTATATCAAAAACATTTAGATGTATTATTTTATTTGTGCACCTTGTCAGTTAAACTCCATACACATGTTTCCTAATTCAAATGTATCATCACTTACTTTAATTTTAACAACGACAGGTCTCTCTAAAAAAACAAATAATTCATTAATTGGTATATCCAAACGTTCTTTAATTATTATTGAACAGCAGTACACTACTGCTCCTTTTATAAAACAGAAAGAATTTTAAAAATATTTAAATGATAGTTATATAATTCTTTAACAATTTGATAATTGTATGTCTCTTTATAGATATAGGAAGATGTGGTGTGAGTGCCAATGAGACAACTCTACATCCAAATAACAATTTAAAAATTAAACCATTATAGGTTAAAGTACGGCCTTCAACACGGAGCCTTGGCTCACACCGAACAACAAGCTATAAAGGGCCCCAAAATTACTAGTGTAAAACCATTCAAACGGGAAAACCAACGGTCTAATCTATATAAACAAAACGAGAAACGAGAAACACGTATATATTACATAAACAAACGACAACTACTGTACATCAGATTCCTTTAGTCCATTATGATTATAAAACATAATTTCGAGTGGATTTGACATAATGCATGAACACTTGTGAATTGTTATTACCATATGCTGAGTTATATTAGCCGGTTTCTTTTCTATTTGTTTTTTATTGTGGTGTATAATGATAAATTCATTCTAGATACAACGATTGACATTTGTATTCGGACGCTCGTTTAATCTACAAAAAACTGATCAGTGACGCTCGTATCATGAAAATTTTCAAAGGGTCGCGACATTTGGCTTATTGTAATAAAAAAACTTACACCATCAGTGACAACACTTTATGCTTCATTACTGACATTGATAGTATCTTGTGGATAGGTGTCTCATTGGCAATCATAACGCATCTTCTTTTTTATATTTATAGAACGTCACCAGTGTCTGAGTAGACTGTTAATGAACAAGGACTATTTCAATAAAGGATTCTTTTCCAGTTCATAGGAAGATATTAAGACCTTGTTGGTCAATATTTCGTTTCAACTTTTTTTTATATGATATCTTTTTTGCATATTCCAATACTAGTATTTATATATACCGTCATTATGTGATTGCGCTTTGGTCATGTTTTGTATAATGGTCTTTTGCTTTTTTCTTATGTTCCTGGTCTATAGAGTGTTTGCATGTCATATTTTGTTGTTGGCATAGTCATTTTGATGTTTCGGATTATGACACAATGCTGATTGCTGTATACTTATTTTTGACATTTCTTACTATTTTTTTTCTCATTGTTTTTCTCACTTATTCATGTCAATATAATTCAATCTATGCGACTGACATACAAGTGATAGGTTAAGCTAGATATGTAAACATGATTGATTCATCCTTTTCTACATTAAGACATGTTTGAACCAAAACAGGAATATAACAGTTGTGTTCCGTTTGTTTGAAGTGCTTGGTCTGTTGATTTTGTTATTTGATAAGAGACTTTCTTTTTTTAATTTTCTTTTAACTGGATAGTTTACTGTTATCTTCTTTTATGTCATAATATTGATGGACTTGTTGCGTATACAAAAAAGGTTCATTTAACTTGTGAACATTTTATTCTGATGCTTATTAAAGTATAATAATTTTCTTTCAATTCCTTATTAATTTGATTGTAAAAATGATATCATAATACATTTAATCTGATTAACATTGTTGTTATATCAACTCACGAAGCAGACTTCGTTGTGCTTTAGCTTTTGTTAAAGTTCTGTTTTGTTTGTCTTGCAACATTACGAAGATTGTAACACGTTTAACACCTCCCTTTAAAGCTGATATACAAAGTTTAGCATCTGATCCTGCTTTTATTTCTTTTGGAACAGTTGCAATATATGTGCTGTAAAATATCATTTTGATAACAGTAGACTTCATGTTTTTCTGATGCCTTGTTTACGGAAGTTCGTGATTCAAAATCACTTATTTTCGTACAAAGGTAATCACAATTGAAACTGAATTGATAATCATATTGATTCAAACATAAGTCAGTACTTTCAATTTTAACTAGCATAATCTTCGGCTTTAAAATTTAAAATTTTCGGCTTTGGGTGTTTGTGGTGAGGCCTAATCCAGAAAAATGCTATAGACGTATGACATTGTCCAACTTGTTTTTTCTTTATGTTATCTGTTTAGATGGTTTATTCTCTGTTCTGATTAATCTTTTATTCATACGTTATATTTCTTGAATATATGAAATCGTCTTGTCGTTTATATAACCGGATGTTGATATTTATAGGAGCAGCGAGCATTATACGATGTGCACTGATGGCAATCGTGACTGAAACGGCATACGAATATCTGCTGAACACGATAAAAAAACACAATTGTTACTGCACTGTATAGAAATCTAGAATACAGGGTTTATTGCATCTGCAGTAATAATAGTCGGTAATATGATCTGATATTGTAAAAGAAAAACAAACAAAATGAAAGACCATAATGTCTCAACTAAAAAGAAATACTGACAAATAGAAGCATAAAACATAAACATGATACATCCAGTAATGTATAGGCTTCGAGTTTCTTTTATAACCAACGAAAACACTGCAGTTAAAGTAAGTCTATATTCGAAATAACTCTGATGCACACTTTGAAATAACCCGCTATGCCGGTAATTCAGTGTGGACCAAGGTTGTTATGTTATTTCTTCATAGACATAAAACAAATTACAGTCATTCCTTAACAAAGTCTTGTAATACTTTTTTTTCTTATATGAACATGGATATTGAAAAACTATATGTATTACTTTTGGGTTTTGTATTTCATATATTTTAAATTGATATATATATATTGTGTATGGATATTTGGAAAACGCTAAACCAATTATGTTTTACTTACTTTTTGGCCGTTACGAACCCAATCACAGCAAACAACAAACTAAACACAATTTTCATGGTTAATCCTAGGATATAGTAAAAGTAATATGGTATAAGTATACATTAAAACAGTGCAGTTTTACAAAACACATTTCAGATTATAGATTACATATTTGCTTAATTACTAAAACTTAGTTTCTGAACATTAAACCGACTTTTTTCTGCTCATAACTATTAACACGTTTGGTTTTCAATTGAAAAAAAAGAAGAAAAAAAAGTGTTGGCAAAGAAGATGGTTGAGTTTAGGAAGACCCGTTGAATCAGAGTATTAATCACAACCCGATAAGTTTTCGCATTTCTTTTTGAATATATTGTTTACAGCAGTTATATATAAAAAAAAGAAAATACAGTGTTAAAAAATTAACAACTTTTAGAAAAAATCTATATTGCTATAAAAGTCAAATATGTAACCGATAGCAGATAATAAAAAATTAATTTCAATCTATTTTATTCATAGACGTTATTAATAATTTATCATTAAATATCTAATTAATAATTGTTATGGCTACGTAATGTTTCTTTTTCCGAATGTGACGTTCCGAGCTTGTACTTTATGAGGAGGATCTGCTTACTGTCCAGAGGAAACCTAACACCTCATCCATACTGTTGGTTGGTTTTGGGTTATGAAGTATTTAGTTTTATATGTTCTCTTTCACTATTTTGCTGTTTGAGGTTTTTTTCTCTCTTTTATTAGACATGGCGTTGTGGGTTCAATTTTAACATATAAGTTTGAATGTCCTTCTATTATGATTCGTCTCTATTTTACGTTTTTTTTATATCTTATTCTTTATTTCAAACTTAACGATTATCATGTATTTTGAGTTTTAAATTGATCTTGAACATAAAAAAGGTATTATTTCTCAAGGGGTAAATATATAAAAAGTAAACAAGGTGTTGAAATATCATCTAAAATGTCCAACTAAATTTTTTTCGAGAAGAAACAGGGAGTTCTATCTTTAACACATATTTACAACTTTAAAGGCTATGATATTATAAAATGTAAAAAAATTCAAATAGAATTTCAGAATTTATTGATAGTGTTACCTTAATCCTGTTACATTTCAAAAGTGTTCAATATTGTGATTTTTCTTACCTTAAGTCGTATTCATAAATTTAGGTGAAATCATACAAGCAGTAAGAAAAACGTACACTTGCAAATAATTATTGAAAGTGATAAAAGTGACTGTAAATCTTAAGATACGAATATGAGTTATTGTTCACAAAGAATTTATGTATATTTCTGATTTAAATGTACTTTTCTACAATAATTTTGTAAATATATATTAACATATGGTACAGTCTTATCTTCATTCAATAATATGAAAATATTATTTTATTATAGAATTAGTTTAATATAATTTGTAAGGGGTGTTTATTTTACTCATTCATGTGAGCAACTTTTTAAAGGATAAACAAAATAATCATAAACCCAATTTAGTGCGCTTGCATAATGCATATTTATAAACATACTTCGATCAGAACCAAGCATTATTAATACCAACAACATAAGTAGGGGCATTAAGCCCTAGTTTTGGCCCAAGAAAATGAAATGTTTGATAACTATTTCAAATTGGCACATAACGTTTAAAAATGCATCGGGTCAAGAAATATAAATGAAAAACATGAAGATTTTTATCTGATGACGTCACAATTACGTCATAATATGTACTATTTTCACAAAAACGATGAAAAAAACAAAATTTATGCAGTTTTCTGACTTTATTTCCGTTTAGGAAACATCCTGCACAGCCGAGAAACAACAAAATAATTTAACAAAAGCTTTATTATAACTATTGGCATTATCTCACCAAATATAAAGTTGTTTCTTGGGTGCGCACATACTTTTTCAGTCTAAAATATACTTCAAATTTGATGAAAAAACAAGGAAAATCACAAAATTTAACAAAATATGCAAGTTAGGTTAAGATTTGTTGCCATGGTAACTTGTTCTATGTCAAATTTGTTTTGTTTTTCTTAGTACCTTATACCTTAGACAAATTTTCAGTAATTCAAGAATATGTATGATAACTTTAAAATTTGCAGTAATTTTTGGGCCAAATGAGGGCCTTATTGCCCCTACTCCTTTAGATTTAATACAATTAAATCATAGATCGTCACATCCGGTTGTATACGGAAATAGGTTGTAAAAAATATTCCCTTAAATTTGACAGCTGCAGGTAATCCTACATTTCATTACAGTAAAACATAATTGGGTTTTAAACATATATCATAGGTATTTTAAAGCAACATATTTTTTTTTATTTTGGGTTTCTATAGAATATTGTGGAAACTTAAGGTTACATAGTTACTTATGAAATTGAGAAAGGAAATGGGGAATGTGTAAAAGCGACAACAACCCGACCATAGAGCAGTCAACAGCCATTGGCTACCAATGGGTCTTCAATGTAGCGAGAAACTCCAGCACCCGGAGGCGTCCTTCAGCTGGCCCTTTAAAATATGTGTACTAGTTCAGTGATAATGGATGTCATACTTAAGTCCGAATAACACACAAAAAAAATAATTAAAAAAGCATACAAGACTAACAAAGGACAGAGGCTCCTGACTTGGGACTGGCGCAAAATTGCGGCGGGTTTAAATATTTTTGTGAGATCTCAACCCTCCCCCTATACCTCTAGCCAATGTAGAAAATTAAACGCATAACAAAACGTACATTAAAATTCAGTTCAAGAGAAGTTCGAGTCCGATGTCAGAAGATGTTACAAAAAAAATCAAAATGACAATAATTCATAAATAACTATTAATAAATAAAGCTTGTACAGATTTGAATAA
The DNA here is from genome assembly GCA_019925275.1 of Mytilus edulis. NCBI lineage: Eukaryota > Metazoa > Mollusca > Bivalvia > Mytilida > Mytilidae > Mytilus > Mytilus edulis. The sequence goes on from CM034350.1 coordinate 4,081,872, forward strand.
CAGGTGACAATTTGATTGGTTAATTTGCAATGATTGTTATTTTCTTTTATGCAACAGCATTTTATGTAAAATTTTGGCAATAGTACTGGACAGAATAAAACTGTACTAATGTTAAGTATTTTTTTATTTGAAATTTTTTGAAAAGTGCAAAATTTACAAAAAATATTTAAATGGAAAATCAATTGGTATATTACACATAAAGAGGTCTTGAAAATATCAAATAAAGGCAACAGTAGTATACCGCTGTTCGAAATTCATAAATCGATAGAGAGAACAAAATACGAGTAACAAACTAAAACTGAGAGAAACGCATCAAATATAAGAGAATTACTACACATAGAAACGAACTATAATATAACAATGACAATTTCCCTGACTTGGTACAGGGCATCATACATCAAACATCATACTCTATTGACTTAACCCTTTCAGAGAGATAACGATGTATTTTTAATGTCATATTAATGGACAGTAGACACTTAAAAGTAAGATAACCAAGGCAATGATAAAAAAAAATGAATTGCGGTCGTTTTTATGCGTTGTTATCTGCTAGAAAATTTCTGCAAACAAATATTATTGTTTCTGTTTGTAAATCGTACTACTCGGAGGACTGATAAAAAATGAGGAATACATGAGCACTAATGTCATCGAACACTCAAAAACAACTTATTTGTCATAGTCGAAGTTTTGGTAAAGTCTATATGACGTCAATGAACATAACATTGGACAGCACATTTCCACATTTACCTTGTTTGAATTGGATACCTTAGCGATATTAAATTCCGTACGAACAAAGGTAAATTGCTAGCTCATCTGCAGGCTCAACGCAAATATATTCAATTAGATTATCAACACTGAAAGGGAAAAACAACAACAAGCTCTGTTACCTTTTAATATAAAAAAAAATTTCAAATCAAACAAAGGTTCAAAAGACATGTATAATATATTAAATCTAGGTGCGATACCAGTTGTAATAGCAGCTGAGCGAAAATGGGAGGGTATATTAAATAAAGTTATAGGGGATTGGAAAAAAATCCATAACTGTGTCACTAAAATTTCAAAAAATACCAAGCTCTGTTGGTTTCAATACCGAATTATTCACCGTATTTTAGGTACTAGTACTTTACTTTTAAAGATGAACCGTGTACAGTGTAATTTATGTACATTTTGCAAGGAAGAACCAGAAACCATAGAACACTTATTGTGGGGCTGTCATATTGTAGCAGACATTTGGCACCATCTGAATGCCTGGATTTTTAAAACAACACATATTGAAATTCCACTTGATATAGGTATAGTCATGTTTGGTCTTTATGATAACTATAAACTAAATTTTATAAAAAATAAAGTCATTTTACTAGTTAAGTATTTTATTACAGATCAAAGATGCGAGAGGAAAAACCTCATATAGAGGGACTTAAAAACTATATCAAAGAAAATTTGATTTTAGAAAAACATATTTCCTTAAAAAATATGAGTGTGAAAGATTATAACATGTACTGGAACCCCTGGGATAAAATCATTAATTAATTTAATAGTGAACTATTTTATATAGATGTGCCTGAAATGTAATTTCCATTATCACTATATATTTTTTGATGAAAAGTTATACTTCATCCATATTTATATCATATCGTATTATTAGTTATTTATTTTTGTTTACTCTTTTTTGCTTGATTATGCTTATTTTTCTTGCTTGCTTTATTATGTGCCACTATAGATAATTTATGTAAATGCCTGTTAATCCATGAATAAAAAAAAAATTATAAAAAAAAAAAAAAAAAAAAAAATAAATATATATATATTATTAAAAAAACCATACCTCAATGAAAGTGGATCCTCAAAAAATTTTCACCCGTGTAGTGTTATTGACCGTATGTTAAAACTCCTAAAAGAATCTTGACAATTCTTAATATCTATTCTTGTTCGAAAATAGCTTTATCACAACTATAGATTTTTCAACCCTGTAAAGTCGTATAAAAAAAATAATCCACAATTGATGCTTTTCAATATAAAGATGGTAGCTTACGCTTTAAATGTATTACCTTAAGATACAATACGATATATTTTTTAAGTAAAAACAGAGGAAGAACATACTTTATGGAGGAATAATGGTCAGTTTGACGGAGTTTTAATTTGTTTTGACAACACATGTGTTTGAATTTGGAGGTAATTGTATGTAATTCTATTGAAACAAACACTTTTTCTTGTCGACATCTTCTTTTTTTTTTACATGAGTCGGTGTTCCATAAGACACCTGTCAGAACAAGGAAGATCAAAGAAAACAGATCATTGAATTTTAAATTCATATAGATTGGTGATGTTCTATCTCTTAAAAATACAAACTTTTCTGATTGGGATTCATCCAGAATCCTCCAGAACTAGATATTAATGAAACAATCAATACGACTGTCTCTGTCTTATTTTGAAACTGTTTACAGCTGCTAGACTTTTTGAAACATCACCAGTGACTCATCCGAAATAGGAGTGACCAGTGTTATGTAAAACATTGTCTAATTCCCTTTCTGAAAAAAAAGTTTATCGGAAGATGTCAAGGCCTTGCGTATAAACATTCCATATGAAAAACAATACACGATTGTCTTGTAGTGAAGATTCAATGTACAGACCTCATACCAATTACATGTTATAGTGTTCCTTGGGTTTCCTTTGTAAATTAAAATCCCTTACTGTGTATTAAATTTTCGATAATATCTGTTTGGTGTAGCTTAGGACTTATATTTGTTATACATCTTGCCAAGGGGGTATAAACGTATGGTCATTTTTTTTGTATCCTTGTCTTTCATGTTTGCTTATGTGCTCTTTGTTTATTTGTCTTTTTATTTTATTTTTTTTGGTGGACACATTTTGTAAATGATGCTTTTATATTGATTTGATTGATTGATTGATTGATTGTCGTCAATTCTAATAAATTGTTCACGAATGTAATACGAGTGAGTACTTCAGCTAGCTAAACAAAAATTCACATAAAATATTCCTGTACCTATGCGATATGGCAGTTGTTTTCCATTCGTATGGTGTTTTTGACCTTTTGATTTGATTTTAACATTTGTATGAGACATTCCGTTTTAAATTTTACTCGGTGTTTGGTATTTTTGTTATTTCACTTTTTCTCTCCAGTTTGGCTCATCTAAACTATAACTAGTAATTGATTATCCTTGATTATAAGAAATGTATTAAATCTATATTTCAAAATAGTTACCTCGACCAAAAACTTTAACCTGAAGCGGGACAAACGGACGCACAAACAGACGGACGGACGAATAAAGGGACGCATCACCCCGAAAACATAATGTCCCTCAACTATTGTAGTAGGGGCATCAAAATGAATATATGCTGACCTATAATGGTTTACTTTTTTTTTAATTGTTATTTGGATGGAGCGTTGTCTCATTGGCACTCACACCACATCTTCCTATGTCTAATCATCTGGGGTTAGTTCATCTGATCAACACGACGCCATTACAAGAAGAAACAAACACAGAAAAACAGACTGGAAATATGAGTAATAATGATAATTCAAAGTCAATTACAAATTAAATATAAAGCGTTACACCCAGATCTAAATATCAATCAATTCTCATCCAAAGGATAACATATCATAAATATTCCAAGAGAAAAAATACCTTGAACAGTGCTCAAATATCCGATATAAGGACCGACCGGACAATTAGTTTCTATAACTGTTTGGCAACACATAGTGAGTTATGATTAAATTTCCAGAGGAGACCAAATGACACAGGAATCGACACTTTTTATGTCACCGTACGGCCTGCAGCAATGAGTAAAATCAATACCGCATATTTAGCTTTACAAGTTCCAAAATGACAAGAAAAAATAAAATCTGACATTTAAGACAAACACAATCAGAACACAACATTAGTTCAATGGATTAAGATACAAGGACTAAATTTAGTATATACGCTAGACGTGCGTTTCGTCTACAAAAGGCTCATCAGTGACGCTCGAATCCAAAAAAGTTAAAAAGGCCAAATAAATATGATGTTGAAGAGCATTGAGTACCAAAATTTCCTAAAAGTGTTGCCAAGTACAGCTAAGGTAATCTATGCCTGAGGTAAAAAATCCTTAGTATTTCAAAAAAAATCTTACATATTATTTATGTGAATCTGTTTTACGTCAAAAAGTATTTCATTCCATGTCATTTCATTATAAAGCAATTGTGTCTCTTTTCTACCTATTTGTTTCTTCATTCATATGAGGCCGACTCTGTACAGGAGCTTATTGTATTGTAAGAAGCTAACATTATCTTTTAACATGATGTTACGCTATATATATAATGTTTTATCAACAAATGACTAAATTGAACACTTTTTGTGTCAATGAACTTCAAAACGGAAACCGAAGATAGAGAGTTTAGTCAATAGTAATACAGAGTGATGTTAAAATCGTCCCCTTCGATAATTTTTGGACGCCATGACTATTTGGCTGGCCATTATAGAATACTTGTTTCCCCTATGATGACTTATATTTTCCAATTGTTATAACCTCAAACTCGTCTTCTTCTCGAATGTAACTAATTGAATTAAACTTAACATCGGGGATGTACTTTTGTAACAAGGCGGCTGACACAAGTAAAGCAATATCTGCATAATATTCTTGAGATTCATGATCTTGCTTTATCTTTGTTCGACTTACAATTTGAATTTACGTGTTTCGATTTTGGTCATTGATTAGAGTTACCATGCTAGGTAAAGCGGGCTATGATACCAGATTAAGTACACCATTGTCTACATAAGAAAATATCTATACCATGTTAGAAGCACAACAGTACTTTCCGTTTAGAATTTTTCTCGTAGTTCAGTTATTTTGTTATTTTACAACATTTTATTATTTTCTAAGATTTCACTTGAGAGCTTTAAGAGTAAATTGACTGAAAAGGAATTGTCTAAACAGTACTGAATTTCAAGGAGTCAAATATACTGAACACATATTAAAAAATATGGACACGACTTAATAAAAAAGTAAATTCACAAAGATACTAAACTCCAAGGAAAATCCAACAGAAAGTCCATTTTAGTGAATTTCTCAATATTGGCAGATTCTATGAAGATCAAAATGACCATTTAATTTTGAAATCATTTATATATAATATGAACATTCCATTTGGTCTTTTCAACGTTCGAACAGTTGCTATACTGATGCCGTGGATGGGTGATTTATGTTTTAATTCGAATACCCATTATTCTCAGCTCATTCTTTAACAATTTGACGTCAAGTGTAACGATTTATGTCAGTGTTCGTTTGTAACTTAGTAAATTTTTAAAACAAAGAAACTTCTAATACTAGTATTTTTATTTTAAACAACATGTAGCAACAGTTGATACAATCACAGATCCGCTTTAGGATTTTCAAGTACAAGTTATACATTTTTGAATATAATGCTTGACATAATATATCCTGTAAAACCCAGTTTCTATTTATGTATATAAAAAGAATTTTCCTTTCTCGTATTTCAGGATTATCGTCTCTGCAAAACAAATAAAATATATCATAAGAACCTGACCTGTTTCATCATTTAACATTTTATAACAATTGAATATGCAGTTTAGCGCCTGTCCCAAATCAGGAGCCTTTGGCCTTAGTTAGTCTTGTATGTTTGGGTTTTTTATTTTCTGTGTTTCTTTTTGATTTCAGTGTGACGTCTTTTTTTCACTGCACTAGTAAACAATTGCTTTTGGGACCAGCTGATAATCACCGATTGCTGGTTTTTATCGGTACGTTGAAGACCCATTGGTGACCTCCGGCTGTTGTTTTCTCTTTGGTTTGGTTGTTGTCTCGTTGACATATTCCCCATTTCCATTATCAATTTTATATACTGATAATAAATAAGTAGATACTGAAACATTATTGGTACTTAGTTAAGGTAGATAGGGTCTCCCTCCATTTTGGATTTTGAAATACCAGAAAACAAGGTCTAGATTTTTAATAAAATGTGCAAATTTTAAAATTAGAAGGTATTTCATGTGTAAAAATTTTCATTATGATATAGAAAATGCCATGTTTGATCATATTTATAGTTGTATTTTACCAAAAAACAAATACTTTTGTTTGATTTATTTTGTTCAAACTTTGCCAAATAAGGGGAGACAACTTAAATGCAAGGGCAGATAATTCACATAGTGTTACTTTTACAATAGAATGTGTTAGGAATTTACCCATATTATTATGTAGCAAGAAAAAGAGTGTGGTGACCCCATTTTTTCTTCTTCTTATCTTAAAGAATAGTATTTAAGCTGTTTTCTCATATTTTATCTCAAAACTCTATGGTGTAGTTTTCGTTTTATGACTGAAAATTGGGTTTTCCATGCATAATCTATACAAAATTTGACAATTTTGCACAACCTGTAGTGTGAAAATAAGTCCGGTGACCCATTCCTTTTATTAATGTTCTTTAACAAGCAGGATAAAAACTACATTTTGGCAAATTATTAAGAAATTCTATGGATTATAATTTAGACACCCAATCTACCTTAACATAACAGATAATAAAGTAACAAAGCTACTATTTGAAATATAAACACACTAAATAAATATTAGAACAAGACATAATTGATTACTTGTTTGCAAACATAAATTGCGTGTTCAACACTTTTAATTACGAGTATCAAATTTAAGTCCATGGTTAGAAAATGTTGTGTTGGTATATTTTTTTGTTTGTTTTTTTTTTTTGTTTTTTTTTTGTTATTCCAATTGTAGATTAAAAGTTAAGAAAAAATTGCGGAATGACAACAACAACGCACACATATAAACAAAAATAAAGACACATGATAAATAACTCACCTTCACTTCTTCACAATTGTTCGGACCACACACTTCTATAATGGTAGCATTTGCAAGAGCTTTCGATTGGTAAAACTTGACAACTTCATTACCTAACAACAGATAGACATCAATTACAAAGTGCTTCACAATTTTTCTGAATACATACTTCTATAATGGTAGCATAGGCAAGAGTTTTCGCCTTGGAAAACTTTACTTTTTCATTACCTTACAATGTATATATAGCAGCTACTAAATGTTTTAGGTTTACAGCTGATCTAGTTTGCATATACTTTTATTTCGTGGTAAATGCTTTTTTCTGTCGCTACAGATCATTTCAACGTTTGAATCTGCTTTTTGTTAAAGATGGACATATCAGTTTTATAGTCTTATCTTTTTTTATAACGAAAAACAAAAGAATACATCTTTATTTTCAAATTACATATATAAGAGGTGAATAAATTATAAACCTTTAAATCTGACGATGCTCAATGTGAAACCACACCTCAGCAGATTGTTTGTCAAAAAGAGTTATTATGTTATATGGTTCTTACTTGGCTCATAATATTCCCTCAATTTGACCCATACAGGTTTATGTCGAGCAACCAGTGCAACCCTCCTAATGTCTACTTCAATACACATTTGCTCTGACAAAATCTATAGAAAAAAGACAAACAGTTATTTGACCAAACAGTGTAATAAGATTATCAAAATATCGACTGAAAACGATTTACAAAACTATAGATCGTATTTAATTGAATATGGTGATATACACAACGTCAATGATTTGTGTCACACTTCAAAGCATATCAACATACAACTAGGTACAAAATAGCAACTACCACTGAATAAATATATGCTGAAGAAATACAACACAAATATTGAACGGAGAAAAGTCAGAATTTGGAGAATTATGTAGGGAACATCCTCCCATTGATAAGGATTAACTGTATCGTTTTAGATATTAAAATGTAACAGCCTCGAGAATAAAAATATCGTAACACACTCGTTGCAGTGAAGGTTTAAAAAAAAAGAAAATCTTTGCATATAAAGTTAACCGCAAGCGCAAGTTTAAAAACGAACACATCCACTTGTATTTTTTGTCTATCTGATGAGTTAAGCCTTTTTCAACTGATTTTTATAGTTCGTTCTTATGTTGTACTGTTATACCGCTGTCCCAGATTAGGGGGAGGGTTGGGATCCCGCTAACATGTTTAACCCCGCCACATTATTTATGTATGTGCCTGTCACAAGTCAGGAGCCTGAAATTCAGTGGTTGTCGTTTGTTTATGTGTTACATATTTGTTTTTCGTTCATTTTTTTACATTAATAAGGCCGTTATTTTTCTCGTTTGAATTGTTTTGCATTGTCTTTGTGCGGCCTTTTATAGCTGACTATGCGGTATGGGCTTTGCTCATTGTTGAATGCCGTACAGTGACCTATAGTTGTTAATGGTTGTGTCATTTTGGTCTTTTGTGAATAGTTGTCACATTGGCAATCAGATCACATCTTCTTTTTTATACATGAAGATATGATGCAATTGAGCTGTGTTCAGAAGACCTGTCAAAATGTTGTATGTATTGGCGGTTGAGTATTGGTACTCTTTTATTTTATAGAGACAAATGATTGAGACATATAATGACTAAAGCGTTACCGTATCAAAATATAAATTAATTTGGCGAAAAGCCTTCTCCACTTTTTTGTACTGTCCTCGAGTATTGGTAGTATCGATTGAATCTAAGTCAGCTTCCATTCCAGATGGTAAAGATATTTCTAGAATTCCCATAGTACTCTGTCCTCCTTTTAACCAACTGAAACATAAATATAGTATTGTACAAAATGTAAACATAATATACAAAGTATTGCGCACCAGTTTACTTTAGAGATTCTGGTATCGATGTTGTTATGTTCAATTGTACATCTGCTTTGTTAATGGAAGTCAAATCCTTATTTAACCAACTCAAATAATAAAGTTATTGACATTCATGCTGTCAGTAATAAACACAAATAATAAACCCAAGGGTGGGTGCATAAGACTTAAGAAATCCGCCTACTTCGTGAAATGATTTTTATTTTCAAATATATATATATCGTTGAATTTATCGATATATACTACGGTGTTTCTATCCCTAAATAAGTCTTTTTTGGTGTACTGTTTTGACTTTTTTCTTTTGGAATACGACTTCGAAAGTTGTCTCGTTGGTACATATACCACATCTCATATTTAGACATTATTAACTTAATGTTTCTGTACTGACCATTGTATCCCGTAACTGAGCTAGATAGCTAACCAATATACACGAAATACAATCCAGTCCAATCTCGTTTTCAGTCTGTTGAAGCGGCTGACTTTTATTAACTTAGAACAGGCTTGTATTTATTTACTTGGAGTGTGTTTGTATTTATTTACTTTGAGCAGGCTTATATTTATTTATCTGAATCAATGTGTGTTTACTTACTTGAAGCAAACTCTGAGTCTGAATCCTTTCGTTGAGTCATTGAGTACTGTTGTCGTCAGAGCGAATGCTGGCTCTCGTAAGTCGTTGTTAACATTGAAATAAACTGCAACCTGGAGGTGATATATATGTGTAAATTCAATATTTATTCCCCAGTGATATTTCTTTCTTAAGACCTTACTTAAATAATTTGTTATTTGACATGAACTTTTTTAAATATTTCACAGATTATCATGGTTTTAGATATTAATTTTAACGATATCTTGATAGAACCAATGTTAGTCAGATCATTTAAGCAATGTTAAGTCAGATCAATTAAGCAATGTAAAGTCAGATCAATAAAGCAATGTTAAGTCAGATCATTTAAGCAATGTAAAGTCAGATCAACTAAGCAATGTTAAGTCAGATCATTTAAGCAATGTTAAGTCAGATCAACTAAGCAATGTTAAGTCAGATCAATTAAGCAATGTTAAGTCAGATCATTTAAGCAATGTTAAGTCAGATCAATTAAACAATGTAAAGTCAGATCATTTAAGCAATGTTAAGTCAGATCAATTAAGCAATGTTAAGTCAGATCAATTAAGCAATGTTAAGTCAGATCAATTAAGCAATGTTAATCAGATCATTAAAGCAATGTTAAGTCAGATCAATTAAGCAATGGTAATCAGATCATTAAAGCAATGTTGAGTCAGATCAATTTAGCAATGTTAAGTCAGATCAATTAAAGCAATGTTAAGTCAGATCATGTATGCAATATTCTAGATGTTTTATGTAATAAAATGTTGTATTACCTCCATTAGACACAGTCCTTTTCCATTAGCATTCACCGATACACTTCGCACTGTATTTGGAATCTAAATGAAATAAATATATACATTATAAAATATCAAATATATGTATTTTAAAAGTAATAATGGTTTCTTTTGAGACATATAAATACTGATCAGAGGCGGATTTAGAGGGACAGGGGGCTTGCCCCCCCTTTTGGGAACAAATCTAGTTGCTTATATTGGGACTTACAAAATGTTTATTCGTGACTGGAGCGGGCCCCCTCTTAGGTCAGTCAGTGGGCCCCCACTTATGAAAATTCCTGGATCCACCACTGCTGATGAACTCAATGTTTTGCTATTTCATAACAAGCCGGTTGTCGACTCAAGAAAGAACGGCAATTGACTTGAAATGATCGATGATAGTCGGTTTATCGCAATTTTACATATGACGACGTTGCCAATTTCATGTCAATTTTGTTAGCAACGCCATTTGTCTGCTAAGTTTCTAGCGATAATTTTCCATCTCAAGCGAGAAGCATGATACGAAAAATATTACAAAAAAAGATCAAAAGGGAAAATGAACAAAATAGCGATAAATATTTATGTATCTTGTGGAATGAATAATTCATATTTTTTGAAGAAAAAAAAACAATTAAATCTATGTGTTGTTTTATAACCTAGGAAAAATCAAATATCTTTCCAAAAATCAACCACTGTCATACCTTCTCATGTGCTTGCACTGTATAATCCTGACCTTCACAAATACACAAATTATTTTGAATGGTGGAATCTGGCATGATTGCCATAAAGTTCCACGTGTAGTTTTTTTCTCTGATCAGTTGGATCTTTTCCTCGTCTTTTTTAATTACCAGTAAAACAGACACGTCAATGACATGGATATTACGGAGAATAACGAATGTAATGATAAAAAACTAAGATGGAGGTTTTACAATGAAAAATGTTCTTGGGCGATGAAAAGTCAGAATTATACAGTGCAAAACAGGACCGTTCTGGTTTCTTCGTAAGAATTTTAATACCACTTATTGAAAAATGTCATTTTCAAAAGAATGTGGTTGTTAGATTAAAACCTGCCACCAAAAACATCGTGTCACATTTCAACTATCGTTGACTGTATAGTATCAGGACAACCCTGTTTTTATTTTAAACTTACATCTTCTATTTGTAGCACCAGAGCATTCCTGTTGTTAACATCAAACGTTTTTCCTTGAGTCCACGTGTCACCAACAGCATTTACACTCATTTGAAAATTAGGTACGTAGATCTTTTCTCCCAACCCTGACAGTGCTTGAATTGCTATAACTGTGTCCTAAATACGTCATAATTATTTACTAGTTCATAGAAATATTATGAATTTCGAATACATAATGTTGCTTTTCCATGGTTGATTTTTCATTTAGAACTATGAGGAAGAATTTTAATAACAGTTCTTTTTAGAATTTAATGCAATTTTAGAGTTTCAGCCAACGGCTATTATTTGCCAAGGTTATGTTTGATCAATAAAAGTAAACATTTATTAAAATCGACTACAGTTAAAGGTAAACGTTTAGTAAAAGAAATACAAAAGTAATTGAATGTTGAATAAGTAATTTTGGCAAAACCTGAAATTTGGTCCTCAATACTTTTCAATTTCGATGTGCTCTTTATTTGGCCTTTTTGACATTTTGGGATACGAGCGTCACTGATGAGTCTTTTGTAGACGAAACGCGCAATTGATAGCAATGAAACAAACTTTAATTGTAGGTTTTCTCAACAAATGGCAATTGTTTTGATCGAGCACGTCGGCTTCCCTACAAATAAAAACTTTATAAACTCAACAAAAATTGAGAATGGAAATGTGGAATGTGTCAAAGAGACAACAACCCGAATGTTTCAATCAAGCTATGGTCGGGTTTTAACATTGAGTACTATGCCCAATCACGAAATTTAATTAATAGTCGTCTCATTGGTAAGCATACTGCATGTCATTATTTTTATAAAACTAAATACGTAGTACATATAGTAAATGTATCATACCTGTGTAGAAATGAACCCCCCTCGTGGGTTTCTTTGTCTACCTAACCATTTCATTATTCGAATGCCGTTGTCTGTATCGTCCTTCAGATTGTATCCTAACAGTATATAAGAGGTCATTTCAACATCTATAGCTCTGACTTTAGTTTGGGGTGGTCTCCAGGTTTTCCAAGGTTGCAGTTTGTCTGCTTCAGTTTCAGGTAAAGTCCAATATTTTTCACCGCCTTTAAAGTTTAAACAATGTTGTTTTTTTTTAAATAATATCATATCAAATTGTCATTCTTTGATTCTGAGATAACTAGGTTGTTTCAGTTGTTTTTGTTCTTTAACTTCTAGCATTATTTGAAGAATACATTTGAATAAAAACAACTTTTATGTCTTCATAACTAGATAAAAGAAAAATATAGCAACCTGCACAGATTTATTCCCATTCTGCTTTGCAAGAAATATAACAGTCAAATGGCTAAATCCAAAACGATATCAAAAAGCGCTAATTGAAAACAATTCACACATAGTTGGGTTAAATACGAATCACTTTATAGTATCGTAGATAGAAAACCAACTTATTATGATTAGATATTCAATAAACAATTCATTTTTTAAAGATAACCGTATCAATGATATTTCAGTTGTCCCAGTTTAAGGCTGGTTACATCTTCGAATCGACAGTTGTGTATGTCTAACAACAGCAAAACAAATTAATAAATGCAATACATACCATTGACCTTTGCCTGTTTCTCAAGTTCTGCCAAAATTGCACCTGCTATCGGATGTTTCGCCAGAGATAAGGCATAGAAGGATATAGCAAGTTCATAAAGATTAGCAATAGATGCAGGTGCACCGTTTGCCACAAATTTAACTGCTTTATTTATAGAATCAGTTACACTCTTCTGTACCTGGAATAAGATATATATTTAATTATTTGTTGGTAATGTGTTCTTCTTTATCTTAGTTTTAAAAGCAGGCATACTGCATTCACATTACCAAAGTTAAACAATTAATAAGATTCTTTACTCTAAAATTCATATGTACTATGACCTAATTCTTATATCGACTTAATTCGTACTCTGATGGAGAGTTGTCTCATTGACAGTCATACTATCTCCCAACTCTGCATTATAAACGTTCTGTTTGGACTTCATTTGAACTTGATTCTGTTTTTGTTGGGGTTTGCTGAGTGACGATTTGAATGCTTGTTTATACTAATAGAAATGAAAAAATCGGTCAATTCTTCAGTATATCAATAACAGACAGTCAGAAAATTTAAATTTTAAAATCCCCCCGATCGATGCATGTAGTATTAAACTAGTTGAAACAGGACAATTACATCACATCAAAATACCTATCTTATGTTTTACTTACCTCCTTGGCTACTAGATTAATATCTCGTGCTTCAAGAAGTGCTATGAGGACAAATGCAGTCAGACTTCTTTTACTAGACACTGATCCTCCCTGAAAAACAGGGGAAATCAGTGTAAACTGTGTAACTTACAGTTAAATGTGATGCCATATACAAAAACATGTAAATTAATGACAATATAGTATATTATAAGAATTTCTAGATGGTATAACAAGGCTGCTATTTTGTTCCTTACTTTTGAAACAACGAGGATGGAAGTTATAAAACACAAAAGCTCTATGTTTAGAAAACAAATAGCTTTGTAGATAACCGGCAAATGTATTTAGCTGCTGCAATTGAGTAATTATCATGCACATTCAATCTTACATGTGTATTAGACACTTTCAAACAAAATAATAATAGTAAAAACAATTTTTTTGACACATAATTTGTGCAAATAAAATAGAAACGAAGTTTCGGATGAAAGTAAATTCGATAAAGCGTTTCGGACGAATCAACTTTAAAGCCTGTTGTTTTGATTTGTTTCTCGTTTGCTAGCATCGAATCAGTAGTCAGAACGTCGGTACTGAAATTAATAATAAAAAAAACTTTCTAAACCAATCCGTTTATAGACAAATATAAGAAACCCAGGTTTCACATAATCAAGCGAAAATAACCTTAATATGATTTGGCTCCTTTTTAGTCGTACACCTTTGCAACTTTTTCAGTTCTTATGTCAGTTTTTTGCTTTCAAATATTTTGGCTTTGGAGCTCCTGGTATAAAGTGAATCAATAAAGCGTATCGATTATAAACCATGACAATGAAAAATTAGAACTGAAAGTTATAAATATAAATGGAAGCAACAGATTATATTCTACCTGCATTTCCTTGTGAAGAACAATTCCTGGTTCGTTAAAGGCCCCGGATGTTTCTTGTTGCTTAATTATCCATTGAACAGCCTTCGTTATGACGTTGATATCAATATAGGTAAAACTTACAGCTTGTGAAAAGGATTTGATCACAAAAGCAGTCAACCTATGAAATTGAAAGTTTGTTTTTATGTTTAAACAGATTCAAAATATTATTATAAAAAAGAAGATATTATTGCCGTCCATAAAATCTTCACCAGAAAACTACTTTTTTCTTTTCCATACATTCTTTTTTTATTTTCCGTGCAACTGGTTTACATTTTTGTTTTGTCTTACAGCTTCGTTTATACTCTCCTCGTTTGTCTCGTATAAGCGTGCTAGCCTTGAATAAGATAAGTAAGTGTTTTAATTCCAGATCTTGTCAAACCGAATTGGGTTTTACTGCTCCCTGCAAAGAAGTCAGTATTGTGTGAAACAATTGACAGTTCCAATTCTGACTACAATTACACTTTTCCCCTATGTAACATACCCCACTCGTCTTTTAATGAAGTGTAAAGCAGGAATAATGTGTCTGATAGATACGAAAAGAGCACACAAGCAAAGACTATACACTATTTAACTGCTGACTTATAATAAAGTAGTGTTGTCAAATCGTACACTTTTGCCTAACCGGTTACTCGGATAATCGTTCGACCGATTAACCGGTTAACCGGTAATTCAAGTTGGTGTTTGAAAACCTTATCAATAGAACCCTATACATAGATATAAGATGTGGTATGAGTGTCAATTTGACAACCTTTCATCCAAGTCATAAATACGCTTTTAGAATTGAAGTTTTTCCATTAGCATGTTACTCGCACTTTCACGTATACATTGAGTACATTCACATTGGTTGGCATTTCACAATTTTTGAATTTAAAGTAAGACTAACCCTTGCACTACGGAGGTTGCACACTAAAATGTAGGTTTACACAATATAAGATAATTATGTTTGAAAGAAAGAAATTTTTGCCTACAAACTGCTGGTCTAACCCTAATATCTATAAGTTTGATCAACTGTTGATTCATGTAATATTGTAATATTAGAAAAACTATGTAAATTTATCAAAATTATAAATGTGAAAGTCAGTCCTCCAAGTTCATTTCATTGTAGTGTTCACACATGTTTGTAAAAATTGTACCTTATAGTTATATGTATGTATGTTCTCTATAACTATGTAATTGCAGTTTTATGAGAAATAAAGTATTCGAAAACGAAATAATGAAGTAATTAGTAAAATTAAATCTCATTACTGATTTAAAGTTACTGTTAAAAAAAACATGTTTACTAATTATGTTTCTTAAAGATCCTGCCCCGAACTCTAATTAATTTTATGTTTTTAGGATTAACAATAGCAACCAATATACTGGACACTTAATCTGTCAAACTAATTACCACGACGACAATTTATAAATAAAACATAACTATTTAATGATTTGATTTTCAACACAATTTTTTATCAAATCTATCGAAATTGAAAAAAGTCCGGTTAACCGGTTAGCGTTTTTTGGTATTCGGTATTCGGTCGTTCGACCGATTAACCGGTTAACTGGTTAACCGTTGACAACACTATAATAAAGTCATTCTGATAGAAGTTAGTAGTTCTGACAAAAAGTGTGACAAAACGATTGTTTAACGAACAGACGGACGAATAGATCGACGTATGGTTTGACGTCCGGTTTTTTTTGGGGGCAAAACAAACCCATGTAAGGATAGTTACATACATTTTAACTTGAAAGTTATTTTGTCCCCTCAGTGTGTCAATCAGGGTTCGTATTTACATCATATTTATGTATACATATATATTAATCGTCATCACTCACATCATCACCTGGCATTATCATTGCCTTTATTATTTGCATTTGTTGTTGTGTGTTTCTGCACTTATACTTATTAGATTAAGAATATACGATGGCTTCAGAGATTTCAGTATATAATCAGGCATAATATAGGATAAAGCTTACCAGGTAGTTCCACTTTTATCGTTGTTTCCAAAAGCGCTGAAAGATCCATTATCATGAACATAGGACAGTTCTCTTTGATAACCTATTGAACAGAACAATGTTGATAACGTTAATGCATTTTTAGAGATATGCTTAGCTACTCTAAGTACATCTTGTTAATATCTAACAGCTAATACAAATCTGCATAACATGAAGATTGATAAGTTATTGATCTGAGTACACAGTTATCGTCCTTTGATTTTCGTTGTCCTTTTCGTTGTCCACGAATATAGTCCATAGTGCGGACAATGTGTTACTTGCAAATTTATTTCTTCATGTGTTATGTCTTAAATAGCAAGAAGGGGATAAAATGGCACTGTAAAATAAAATTGATTTATGAATTTTACAAAAGAAGAAAATAGAACGTTTATTATTTTTGAAAGAAAGTTTTGACTTATGGAACATGCAGACACTTGCTTTTTGATGAAGCATATATATCTTGAACATTCGTTTATTTCGATGAATTTTTATTCAAAATTCATTTTTTATATTGATAACTCATTAAGACAAAGAACCATAGGTATTCGTTCCACATTAATGCACTAATGTAACATACGTTTTAACTAATTATGAATGCATTTAACGTGGAGTGGCTTATTAAACAGAGGCAGAAGGCGTAAATTATCCACACCATTATGAATGAATGACATATCATTTTAAAAATAAGTCGTAAATCAGACGTCCCATTTAGTCTGATAAGCTTGTAAGTTTGATATTTTAGGTCTATCGACTTATTTGTATTACCTCCCTCTAAAATGCTCTCTACTCTATTTCGTACATCATTTGTAAGTCTGTTTGTTGTTTTCAGGTAAGAGCTGACGTAAACATTTGGAGCGAATCTGATCATGTTCTGTTCTCCACAGCCGTATGAAATCTGAAGGAGATCCTCTAGGCCGGCTAGTGTTGCCCCTAACAGGTCACCTGTGAAAAATATGTTACACGTAAAAATATGTTACACGTATAGAGAATT
Organism: Mytilus edulis; assembly: GCA_019925275.1. Lineage (NCBI taxonomy): Eukaryota > Metazoa > Mollusca > Bivalvia > Mytilida > Mytilidae > Mytilus > Mytilus edulis. The sequence goes on from CM034350.1 coordinate 4,099,149, forward strand.
GATTCACAGATTGTAATACCAGAAAATAAAATAATAAAATAAACATTCGAAATTATGTTGTATTAAGTGAACGGTGTAATCGTTTATAATGATTTTAGGAAAGTTGATTTCTGATTCGTTTTATTTCTTGTGACAAAACAGTTACCACGGTAGGAATAAGACAGTTGTTATTCATTCGTTTGATATGTTTGAGCTTTTGATCTTTCCATTTGATTAGGGACTTGAATTTTCTTCGGAGGTCATTTTTTTTTGTTATTATACTTTTTTGTAGGCAATTTCTTACTGTAATTGTTCAAGTAACACAATATTTCTGATGGTTTATTCTGAAATTTCTTCTTCTAACTAATTTTGTATCTTTCGTTAGTTATTTTTTTACGTTTTACTGTGTATTAAGTAAGTTATAACCGCAATGAAACTTTTTTCATTTTTTTTGCCTCACTTAGTCGTATGCCAGTAGTTTTTTAATTTTTAATTTTTATTGCATTAAAGCATGACTTGTTAAGAAAACCCGAAATCTGTTTTTGAAATTATGATTGTTATGGAATTAAGATACTGGTGTCTAAATAAATACATGTTGTTCAATATAATTAAAGTCAATACTCACCAATAACTTGAATTTTGATAAATTCTGAATCTTCAACAAGATTTGGCGGGAAAGACAAAGAAATGGTCTCACGAACCCTTCCCCCTTGTCGGAGGTCAATAAGTAATGGAACGTTGTAGTTTTGTTTGATACCTTCGGCCTACAATTTTCAATAACATAGATCTAATTTTAGGCTTAGTTTAAATTTACTCAATTTACTGGGGTTGTGACCGATTTTTTGCTACACAAAAAGAAGTTCACTATCAGATTTGAGGAGAAAAAACTGCAGTCAATTCAAAAATAAATTCCAAATGTTCTTTGACTGAAAGTACATCATCATATTCTATTTAAATATAAAAATAGAAATAGATTTCGAATGAAACAAATTTGTCGACTGATGGCATAGTTTTATTGTTCTGTTCAAGTAAACTGTTCAAACATATTTTCATATCTTAAGGCTTCGTAACAGACGTAAAAAAACAAATCAAAGAATAAAGATGAAAAATAATAATATGATGCACACCAGTCTTTAATTACAAGTAGTATTCATAATTCTATGAGTAATTAAATTACCTCTATTAGGAATTCACGTTGTACAGCGTCAGCTCCAATAGTAGATCTTGCAGTTCCGTCCAAAAGTATTTTACCAAGTGCTGTTGGTTTGAGAGGGAAATATACAGACGCCACACTGTCTTCCTTCACTAACACAGACTGTTTAAAAACGAGTTAATTCTATTGGTAAGTTTGAAGGAAAATATTCGTTATGCCAGTGTCTGAAGGGACGTTTAAGATTTCGGTGCCTATTACTTGTCTATAATTAGTACAGTTTTAAGTTAGGGATTTCGTAACCAAATTCTTTAAAACTCATACCAAATCAATCATAGATAACCAGATTTGGCATTTTGGCTGTACATGAGCACAATCAAAAATGGCATTTTACATATAGTTTTAATGATGATGTTCTTGAGAATTGCAAAAACTCTTAAATTGGTGCTTTGTGTCTTTAATGTGAGTTGTATGATATTGTTCTGCTAGCTGATCTTTCGGGTTCAGTCATTTTGTTTCTTACAAAAACAAAAATGTTGGGCTATTAAGCAAACGTGTGGTTAAATTCCTCTCAATATACATGTTATATATATATACGGGAGTTTATAAGGTACGACATTAAATAAAAATAAACAACCTCTAATGCTTTTGAAAAATGAAAATAAAAAACTCTACTATTACAAAGATAACAAAAAATATTGTATACCTTTTTATATGACATACACAATGACATATAGTTAACATATATAGGTCACCTACTGTGGACAACAACGCCTTATTCATATGGATTCTACTCTACAAAAGTGCAGTACTCTATAATAGAACACTCATACTTGAGTATTTTTATATGTTTATAATAATTAGTATACCTATTCATTGATACTACACTATAAAATCATTATACAGCTACCTTTGTCCAACCGTCTGGGCCTGGATTGAAGTCGTTTCCGTTAGCATCAACAAAGGTAAAGTTAACATTGTTAGCAAGCCTCACAGAAACCTGGAAATAAACTACATATTCAGTTGCCATGGATATAGAACTAACCTGAAAGTTCATATCGCGTAAGAATCTTCTAGCAATGAATTTTAAGGATAGGTATTTTGCTTGATTTAAATTTTGAGCCGTAGCTGATTCGTATTTGTAAATAAAACAACATATTTTGAAGACACTTGGATATGATCACAAAGGTAAACGTTTCTTTGGAGTTGCAGTTGTTGTTCATGTGTTTTGGCTTTTGATTTTGCCATTTGATTATGGAACTTCCGTTTTAAATATCCCTCGGAGTTCAGTATTTTTACTTTTTCACTTTCGAGTGTATGAATAAAAGAAAAAAACGAGTACTTGGTAAAGAAAATGATATGTAACGTAGATAATCCCTAATTCAAAATAAAAATGTGATAAGAAATGAAATATTAGTAATTTGTACTCAAGGTAGGACTACTCCTCAATTCATCTGACAATGGGATGTAGTTCAAAACTTAGATTATGTATAACGTTGAATGACATCTTCTTTCTAACTGGCTTTTTATGCCCCACTTACGATAGTACAAGGGGCATTATGTTTTCTAGTCTGTGCCTCCGTTCGTTCGCCCGTTCGTTCGTCCCGCTTCAGGTTAAAGTTTTTGGTCGAGGTAGTTTTTGATGAAGTTGAAGTCCAATCAATATGAAACTTAGTACACATGTTCCCTATTATATGATCTTTTTAATTTTAATGTCAAATTAAAGTATTGACCCCAATTTCATGGTCCACTGAACAAAGAAAAAGATAGTGTGAAGCTCAGGTTAAAGTTTTTGGTCAAGGTAGTTTTTGATGAAGTTGAAGTCCAATCAACTTGAAACTTAGTACACCTGTTAACTATGATATGATCTTTTTAATTTTAATGCCAAATTAAAGTATTGACCCCAATTTAACGGTCCAGTGAACATGTAAAATGATAGTGCGAGTGGGGCATCCGTGTAATAAATTTTTTTATTGGTAAAAAAGTGACCATCAAATCCATACGTTACATGCTTACTTGTCATAACTAAGGAGTGACCAACTATTTTCAATTGATAGGATAAATAAATGTTTGATTACTAAAAAGTAAAATTACAAAAATACTGAGCTCCGAGGAAAAGTCAAAACGGAAAGAACTTATAAAATGACAAAATCAAAGGATTAAACACATCAAAAGAATGGACAACAACTTCATATTCCTGACTTCGTACAGGCATTTACCAATGTAGAAAATGGTGGATTGAACCTGGTTTTCTAGCGCTAAACTTCTCATTTGTACCACAGTCGCATCAGTTTCCATTATATTGACAATGTTGCGTGAACAAAATGTCACAAATAGGGGTACAAAAATATCTAAAACCTAATATAAGATGTTATAGTAAATAAAACAACACCTTCATAATAATCGATGTTTTTATATGACTTTATCCAAATTTGAATCGTAGAGGTAATGTAATATAAGTTTTCATTTGTATGACATTAAGTTAAGTCTTGGCACCAAAATCATTCATAATATTTCGCAGAAATTATTTTATTTCAAAATTATACATTTTTCAAGCTCTCACGTACAACTTCTTTTTGTTATCCATTAGAATCAGCAAAACAGTTGTTTGCGACCGTCAAATCACCTATTGACGGTGACAAATGTACTGTTATTACTTGAATAATGATTTGGGAAGAGAGTATTGCGGTGACTCTTTGAGTGACAAGCTATCAAAACGTTCTCTAGATATTGAAATATGTGGTATTATTACCATTAAGACATATCTCCATCCATTCATTTTCAGCACTATTTGAAATAATAAGCCTTTTTAGTATTAATAAACACTTTTCATATGAATCATATTTATAAAACAATGTATCATTTGATTTATTTCAATTAACTGGGCGGAGTTAAAACAGTTCGCTCATCATTGACCAGTCCATCTACTGATAGTTGTTTTTGGATAAACTCATCAATAAAGTGTCCATTTATGGTCATAGTAAATTCGTTTGGAGACACTGATAGATGATCACAAATCAATGATAATTATAACGGCAATCATTCTGATCACACACATCTTCGAATAGACTGTCATTGTACATTTTAAAACGTTAGCCCCGCCAGATCAGTTGAAATAATAATTGGGTTGCAAGGTAGACGATAAATTGCATATGAACTCAGTAAAGGTACAAGTGACTCTTTTCATTAAAAGCGTCCGTGTAACTCCATAAACAAGTGTTCGTGTAACACCCGTTATTGTACTGATTTTCTTTAGCTCCACTTGGGGCAAGGTTATAGAAACCTTAGAAATGTTAGTTATCCATACAGATAAGAGTAATGAACAAGTGTGTTTATGTTATTAAAAAAAATAGTCTCATCTAAATTATGAGAGAACCTTTAAAATCAATATACTTTTACATCAACTTATACATTTAATATTTAAATAATTAAACTTGTACCTGTTGATCTTGGTCTAAGTAATTGAATACTGTGGCTTGAACTATAATAACCTCCCCTCGTATGGCAGAATACGGAAGTTCAAAGCGCATGAAAAATCTTTGGAAAGTTGTTAACTGAAATATATTGTATTATCTTTCTTATTGGTATGTGTGTTATAAGTGCTCTTGAATGGATAAAATGATAAATTCTCTACAATTTGTTTTGCATAATATAAAATTAGTGTGCTGCTACAAAATTACATGATCACGTAATATAAAATGATAAATACTGCAAATTGCTTTGAAAATTTTTCTTCTACAATTTCAGTTTTCATATTTCTCTATATGTAATTTTCTCTTTTACAAAAAATACAAATGTAATTGAATTTGAATTTGAATGGTGCAAAATGTAATCAGGATCTTCATAACACCCAGACGAATAACCGACTTATAAACAGACCTTTGTTTAATAAAATATAATTCAATTTAGATGTAAACTTATAAAATATATTAATTACATTTGCAGTATTTGCAGCAACTCCGAGACCGGTGTTTGGATTAACAGCAAATGCTGATGCAATCCATTCTGTAATAGTATCCGGAGCTGTTGTTCTTATTGTGGCAGTTCCATCCGAACTGAAATTAAATTATGTTTATTAATTAGGTATAATTGAATAGATTCAATAGTATAGCCGCATTTTAATTAATGTATACTGCTGTAAATGTAAACTACACAAAAACTTTAGGCACGTACATAAACATAAGGAGATGTGTTATGATTACAATAAGAAAACTATCAACGTATAGTCTGCTTTATAAAAAAATATATTTCGTAAATGAGAATATTTTGAACGGGAGAACAAATATGGAAGATGTGGTGTGAGTGCCAATGAGACAACTATCCATCCAAATAACAATTCAAAAAAGTAAACCATTATAGGTCAATGTACGGCCTTCAACACGGAGCCTTGCGTCACGTCGAACAACAAGCTATAAAGGGTCCCAAAATTGCTAGTGTAAAACCATTCAAACGGGAAAAACAACGGTCTTATCTATATAAAACTAGAGGCTCTCAAGAGCCTGTGTCGCTCACCTGTTAATGTGTTTACTGATGTCGGCCATCTTCGTTGGTAGGCGGGGTCATTAGACACTTTTTTTTAAAATAGATACCCTAGTATTATGATTGTGGCCAAGTTTGGTTAAATTTGGCCAAGTCGTTTTAGAAAAGATTTTTATACAAGTTACAAAAATGACGAAAAGTTGTTCAATATTGACTATAAAGAGCAATAACTCCTTAAGGGGTCCTCTAACAATTTTGATCATGCTGACTTATTTGTAGATCTTACTTTGCTGAACATTATTGCTGTTTACAGTTTATCTCTATCTATAATAGTATTCAAGATAATAACCAAAAACTGCAAAATTTCCTTAAAATCACCAATTTTAGGGCAGCAACCCAACAACAGGTTGTCCGATTCAAACTCAAAATTTGTGAGGGGATATATCTTATTCTGATGGACATTTAAATCTTGAAAGATTTGCCCTAAATGTCTTAGTTTCAAAGATATAAAGCAAAAACTGCATTTTACCACTATGTTCTAATTTTAGCCATGTCGGCCATTTTGTTTGGCAGGCTGGGTCATCTGACACATTTTTTAAACTATAAACCACAATGATAATTGTGGCCAAGTTTGGTTAAATTTGGCAAAGTAGTTTTGGAGAAGAAGATTTTTAGAAAAGTTACAAAAAATGACGAAAAGTTGTTAAAAATTGACTATAAAGGGCAATAACTCCTTAAGGGGTCAACTGACAATTTTGGTCATGTTGACTTATTTGTAGGTCTTACTTTGCTGAACATTATTGCTGTTTACAGTTTATCTCTATCTATAATAGTATTCAAGATAATAACCAAAAACTGCAAAATTTCCTTAAAATAACCATTTCACAGGCAGCAACCCAACAACAGGTTGTCCTATTCGTCTGAAAATTTCAAGGCAGATAGATCTTGACCTGATCAACCATTTTACTCTTGTCAGATTTGCTCTAAATGCTTTGGTTTTTGAGTTATTAGCCAAAAACTGCATTTTACCCCTATGTTCTATTTTTAGCCATGGCGGCCATCTTGGTTGGTTTGACGGGTCACGCCACACATTTTTTAAACTAGATACCCCAAGGATGATTGTGGCCAAGTTTGGTAGAATTTGGCCCAGTAGTTTCAGAGGAGAAGATTTTTGTAAAAGTTTACGGACGACGGACGACGGACGACGGACGACGGACGACAGACGACGGACGCAGGACGACGGACGACGGACGCCAAGTGATGAGAAAAGCTCACTTGACCTTTCAGGTCAGGTGAGCTAAAAAGAGAAACGAGAAACACGTATAAATTACATTAACAAACGACAACTACTGTACATCAGATTCCTGACTTCTATAACTAACTTTGCGGTATGAGCTGATTATGTTTTGATTTGTTATTATTCCCAATGTTACGACATTCAAAAACTGTGCACTTCACCTCGTTTGCTAATTTATAATGCATGAGAAATCATTATCTATCCAAATCACCTTTTTATCTAAGACATCGAGAAGAAAAGTCACCTGAACTGCTTGTCGTAGACTCAAAGTCGATATTATTATCAATAATAAACCCTATCATGACAATATTACACAAACTAATAATGGGTAATCGTAATGACTCACCCTGTAGTGCTGTTTACCCACAACCATGTTTCTGGAAAGTTCTTTCGTGTTCGTGTGGGAACAGCAAGACTGCCACTTCCTGCGAATCCTCCAGCGCCCCCTCCAGCGCCCCCTCTACCATCGTCAGCTAATAATTCAGCTCCAGGCGATCCACCTTTGCCAGAAGAAAACATTCGTACTGCGTAAATAAAACGAATGCTCAATTTCAAGCAGTATTTATTCATTATTTTTCTATAAACAAAATCTCCTAGTTTGAACTAATTTGCGTTTCAATCATGGCAAATACTGTTCTTCTCCGTTACCTTATACAGCCAAACAGGACGACAATCAGCAATATAAACTACATGTAAATCCAAATTCACGCTGGCAAATGAGATGAAAAGACATGCCACACAATAAATCACTAACAAAGCTAGTTATAAGAAAAATAAAACAAAACGAATACCACTAATTGCAAAACTTAAATATTTTCCCCCGAAAAAAAATATTAAGAGAATAAATAAAATGGACTATCAAACAAATGTAATGTTTTCCTAGTGTTCTTAACATACTTACGACTCCGTGGGGGAATATACTGATAAAGCAAAGCATCTGTCAATACATAAACACCAGCTCCCTGTGAAACAAAATATACCAGTTTTTATTGAAAATCTATTCTGAAAACAGTTCGACAATTTAAAAGTGTTCCTAAAAATACACTTAAAAATATATATATACATTTATTGTTGCTTTGCAAACCTTGTTTTCGCCTTGTGCAATCCTATTCCATGTCAGTATTTCGGTACTGATATGATTAAACAAACTTTTCAAAATTTGTCCGTTTATAAATTATTAATAAATTATTAAAAAAAAACTACAGTTTCAACTCTCTCAGGCAAAGTGGGCTTTAGATGAATTTAGCTATTTTTTGTTTAGGTGTTTTTGACATATAGCTCTTCAACGGTTTTAGTATTTATACATGGTTGTATTTCAAATGTTTGCCTTTGAGCGTTCCTGATGAAGGTAAATCCAGAAAAGCGCGTCGGACGCAAAAAATCAATAACGTGTTGTTTTCAATATTTTACATCACTGGGTCGATACCTCTGATGGTGGACTATCAGTCCCCGAGGGTATCAAAAGCTCAGTAGTCAGTATTTCGGTACTTGCATGATTTAACAAACTTTTCTAAAATTGTCCGTTTATAAATTTACAAATTATCGAGAAACTAAGGTTACAACTCCCTCAGGCAAAGTAAGCTTTAGAAGAATTTTGCTATTTATGTTTATGTACTTTTTTACATATAGCTCTTCAACATCTGACAAGGACATTTAAATTTGGTTTTAGTTGGTTTTTCGTAATTGCCTTGTCAGATTATTATTGAATTATGAGTTTTATTATCCGTTTGATATCTTTCGCCTCTCTTTGTATCCCCCTCTTTTTATTTTGTATTTTGAATAATTGAATTGTTCAGAACTATACATGCTATAGGATAAATCTAGTTTTTAATAATTTGTGCTGTTGTACTTACATTGAAAATAGAGAATGCATCCCTGCCATAAACAGGTCTTGGCAACCAGAAATCCCAACTACTTCTCGAAAAGAATCCCGAGCTGCCATAACTTTGAAGTTCATTCAATACCTGTAAAAAAATGTAAAAAACTGTTTACTTTTGAAATACAATAAGAGAAGTCAATAAAACATATAAACTTCAGTGTTCTTGTTATTTCGTTGTCTTTCTTATATAGATAATGTGTTTCCCTCAGACTTTTTTCTCTCAATCGATTGTTGACATTTGAACAGCGGTTTTATATTACCACATATCTAATTTTTATATAAAGATATAATATCCGAATAAGTTTTTAATTTTGGTTTATTAATTCATTTTTCGTTATTAGTTTTATAGATTAATGTGGCGTCCATTTTCGGTGAACTAGTCAATATTATTGATTACAGTGGCAACAGAAATCCGCTTCTAGGTGCGATGTTTTCTCATTGTGTTTAAGGCCCACTGATGGCATTGGGCTATTATTTTCACTTTTCTTTGGCTCGGGTTGTTGTCTCTCTGACACACTTTCCGTTACCATTGGTAAAGGAATTGAATTAATGCATCATGTTTTCTTAGCTGCTTCAAATCACTAAAATGAGTATTTTCGCGAGAGAGACAGAGAGATATTAGATTTTGTGTAGTGATATTATTTCCTGATATCAGTAAAAGGACACTTTTATCGACTGTTAGAACATTGAGAGAGAGAGAGAGAGAGAGAGAGAGAGAGAGAGAGAGAGGAGAGAGAGAGAGAGAGAGAGAGAGAGAGAGAGAGAGAGAGAGAGAGAGAGAGAGAGAGAGAGAGAGAGAGAGAGAGAGAGAGAGAGAGAAGAGACATAGAGAGAGAGAGAGAGAGAGAGAGAGAGAGAGAGAGAGAGAGAGAGAGAGAGAGAGAGAGAGACTTACATCTTGTGTAGTGATATCATTTCCTGATTTCAGTAAAAGAACACTTTTATCGACTGCTAGAACATTGACTAATGAGTTTGGATCCGCTGTCAGTCCAACTTCTACGTCATCACCTGGCTTAGCTCGTCTTGTGTTGAAGTTAATGTTCACCTACAAAGTACCCAAAAAAAATCAGTAAAGTGATCTAACACTATAGAAAAAAAAACATTTTTTAACTTAATATGTTTAACATATTTATAATGACGATATAAACGCAATGAATAAAGTATCATGTATTGTTCAAGAAGGTGAAGTGAGAAGTGAAGGGATGTTCTCCTTCAACATTTATATATTTATGCTTGAAAAAGGAACAGATGGGTAACGAGTTTGGCACAACCTTTTTAAACATTTGATCATCAATGATGTACAACTCTGTACCCTTTTTTTTACTTTCGAACTTTTATATCTGGGCGTCACTGGTTAGTTTTGTGTGGACGAGGCGCGTTTCTGGCGTATTGAATTTTTAACCTTTTGACTTTTGTCAGGTATGATTCATGTCTTTTTTGTCTAAAATGTTATCCTATTTATGTGTATTGTAGTCCTGTAATATTATGTTGTCATTTCAATGTTTTAATTAACATTGGCATTAAAGTGCGAGGTTTGGCATTTTAACCTTGTGTTTCCGTCGTGTCTCTTATATTTGAGTGTGAAGTCACATTACTATAAGACGTGTCACGGTACTTTTGTATCCCAAATACATGTATTTGGTTTTGATGTTATATTTGTTATGCTCATGCTTATATTTAATGCTTTTCCCTCAGTTTTAGTTTGCTACCCCGAATTTGCTTTTTGTACATAAATTTACGAGTTTTGAACAGCGGTATACTACTGTTGCCTTTATTTATTTCCTTCTATTGTGATTATGCTTTCCTTTAGGTTAAGGAACCATTTTATTTATTACTTTGTATTCATTTCGAAATCATTTGCCTGCAGAAGTACAGATATAAAAAAAATGTTCAAGTGTTTGAGGATTCTGTATGAAATCATTTACCAAATAAAAGTGTGTAATATTGCATGTTGAAACTTCATATCAGCAGTAACCGATAACATCATGTTATACATATTGTATCATCTATAACTAGTTTTGAAACTTGGCTTTTGTTACTATTGCTACTTAACATCGATATTTCTAATAACTTATGATAACAGTGCAATCCTGTACCACATAATCAGGCAGGACAAAGAAATTTACATTGCAATAGACCAATTTGGTACCTCGTTATAAGATATTACTAATAACTAACGGATATAGAGCAATTCTGTACCACATTATATAATAGGAAAACGACAAATTAACATGAAAATAGAGGAACTCCATAAAACTTTTCAAGACAACACGAAAAACTAATAAAACAAAACAATTCCGTACTACATCGTATGATAGAACAAACAAATTAACATGTACTAAAGCAATTACAAACAAATTAACATGTATTACTATGGAAATAGAGCAATTCCTAAACTTATTTTTAAAAGTACTGTATTCAATTAATGATTACTAACCGACTACAACAAATACTTACTTATTCAATATGCCCTCTACAATGGGAAATGTAATTGCAATCAGCTTATTTTTATCTTTGAGTTTGACTGCCCCTCTTGTATCTTTCGCCCATCTTCTACAACTTACTTTAATATTAGACATATCTTTAATATTAATTGTAATTGCATCAACTACAACTTACTTTATTTTTGAATATATCCTCAATAGGAAACGTAATGGCATCAGCTACAACTTCGCCATTTCGTCGTCTTACATAGTAAATCAGTAACTTTGCTTGAGGAATCATTGCATAATTGATTCTCAGGGTATGATCATGCTGCTTTCTGTTTCTCATACCAAATCGTCCATTTTGTACAAGTGATCCTTTTGAAAAAACCTATGGGAATGATTTTGATTTGAATGAATAATTTTGATAAAAGATATCCTGAAAGAAGACGAACATATATTTCGTATGAACTCTTTTCGAAAATATGATGAAAAGCATATCTGATAAACAATATTCATGACAAAATAAAAAGCTCACACATTATTGGTGACATTAAAATGCCGACTGGTAACCCTTTGAATGCTCTATGAAATTAAACGTGTAATTATACTAGCCCTGAACGTGTCATTTCATTTACGGCTAGCCCGAATATTTCTGTACTTTGTTTCCTCGAAAAATGAGAATATTTTATAGTACTATGTTCCTAACGAATCTCCTGGTGTTAAATTTAGGTCTCATAATATTCATTTTTAAATATTTATAACGACATAAGGTTGCCTATTTTTTATTTTGGTAAAATTCTGACCCCTTGTAGTTATCATTTAAAAAGCCACTAGTATGTACTAGCTTTGCGGATTACAACTTGAAACTATAAACAAATCTACCCTTTATATTTAACCTATAAAACATCATTATGAATCGATAGAATTATAGTAGTTATGCATGCTCCATTTTATTAATATTTTAGATAAATATTTCGTGGCGTTCGCAATAACATACTTTGTAATTGCAGAAGCGGATCATTTCTGTTACTTTTATAACCAATGGTAATCTCTGACCAGGCTGAATATAAATGAGAATAAATACTTTTAAACAAATAAATACAATGTGATTGATACAGAGATATCCTTTTTCATTGCATATTGCCTTTTTGCAGTGATCTGTCTAAAGAAAAGTTTCTATTCGAATACGATATGAATGGTCATTATGCTACATCAACACTTTAAAGAATTGGTGATGACTTTTTTCTTATAAGTTTTTCTTCAATATTTAAAAAAACAGCGCAAATTATTTCGTAATGTGTATTTATGAATACTAGAGGTTAAATACACCTTCGGTGCTTGTATGTTTCTTCCTTTTATGTATGTATTTGTTTTTTCTTTTTATGTATATATGTATTTATGTATGTATTTGTTGCTTCCTTTTATGTATATATGTATGTATTTGTTTCTTCCTTTTATGTATATATGTATGTATTTGTTTCTTCCTTTTATGTATTATTTGTTTCTTCATATCATTTATTCTATTGCGGTGTGTTTAGTATTCCGAAGCCTGATATGATGTCTTCGTTTTTAACTCTCAAAGATATATACACCTGGAAAAAAGTATTGCAACACCAAATTGAAATTGAAATTAAAAAAACATTTTTTATTTTTTTGTGATATAATTTGTTAAAATAGAACAACTTAAACATTATTTAAGTATCACCTTAGTTTAATCAATAAATATCGACTCGGTCAGTTTTTATTTGCACATGCAGCTACTGTACCCGTAAACAGCAAAACAGATGTTTTCATCCTCATTGTTTTTAACACTTTAAATAACCAAGTTATTAAAGTTATGTGATTGATACCTTGTAATGGGTCCTCATCGACTCTAAACTGCAGCAAGATGACAGATTATCAGCATGAGAGAAGCAAGGATGTCGCTGTAACAACTGCGCGCATTGTTGGTCATCACCATTCCACTATAAGTCGTTTTAAGAATAAAAAATGGCACTAAACGATGTTAAAGACCTTCCGAGATACAGAAGACCCCCTATACCATTTGCTAGGGAAAATCAAGCATAATAAAGGTTGGTCAAAAGGAAACCCATTGCATACAATACAATGCAATCCCAAAAAGAGAGTTGTGGGCATACAGGAGCCTTTTCACAAGAACTGTTCGAGATCGACTCATCGCTACTGGTTATCGTGCGATAAGAACATTTCGGAGACCTTTGCTAACGAACAGACACACAGTTTTCCGTATCCAATGTAGTGCAGAGCTCGCTAAAGTTGAAAATTAGCATCGTGGAGGAAGATTCATTGTTCCAATGGAATTTGGGTCATCTTTCTTGGACGAATCGTAGCCCAGATTTGAACCATATCGAGCATATATGGGACACTTTTGGGCGGAAAGTGCGCGAAAGGACACCCTAGTTCAAACACATCATGGAATAAACAATGCCCTTCACCAGAAATTGTTGCTGCTACCTTAGCAACAAATTAGTCGATTTTTGGCAGGAATCAAAAGACTTTAAGATGCGGTTATCCGTTTGAATGGAGGCAACGCACAAAGTACTTTTTTTGGCGTATAACGACCAACCATGATGTGAACAGTCATCTGAAGATTAATTTTGAAATGTCTGACATTGAAAAGTTCGACTACAGCCAAAGTTGTAAAATGCATTTTTTTGTACAAACAACACTTCATTTTGTTATTAAAATTGTGGTTATATAAATCTTTTTTTTTTTCAAACATTTTCTGTTCGTTTCAATGCCAATGTTATCATAAACTATGTTTCAATAATATTATACAAATATCTTATTATATATCATCCAAAAAAAGAGGCTGATTTTTCAAGTTTTGAAAAATCAAGGTGTTGCAATACTTTTTTTCATGTGTATATATGCATTTGTTGATAATGTGAATAAAAAACCGTTAGTGTAAGTTTTTATTGTATGTTGAATATATGAAAAGAATTGTTTTGAATTCTGTTTTAAGTATATAGGATTGATTTTACTATCAATAATGCCTGCTCCTTATCAACTTTACCTGAGCTTTTTTGTTATTTTTAACTTCAACTTGTATGTAGTTTCTGCTTGGGGATTCTGCACGGGACAAATAGCTGGATGCTCTCGATTTGCGATAAAAGGCCTGTTGATAAAAATTAAAAACATGTATACTATGGGATTGTATATTAGTACAAATTAGTAAATTTATAATGTTTTCACATCAGCTAATTTCATAGAATTTTAAGAAATTTGGTATAAGATTGTTTTTGAAACAGAGATATAGTCTAGAAGTAAAATTTGGAAGATACATTTTGTTTGATTTTTCCATATTTTACTTATAAGTAGACTTTTTTCATAGTCTCAATATTTTTGAACATCTTATATTGAGTTCACTTTTAGTACTTTTCTTCTTATACCCAAGCGTATTTTCAAAAATCTATAGATAGCATCTATAACACAATAAAATGTCATAGTTCTGTATTTAAATGATTAATAAACTGACTTTAAGTTAACATAAACACTTTATCACTGATAGCAGTAATAACAGATGAGACACTACAGGGATTTGCTAACTCCGTTACGAATGTTTCTATTAAGAGACTAGAAATAATGGTCATTTGTTAATCGAATAATATCTCTTTGATTTTTATTTCTTTAAATACCTCTATTCTACCGGACTGTGCCGCTTTAGGAAATTGAGCTGAGAGTACAATTATTCCTGATTCTGGGATCTGTTCCAAACGTGTCCACAATACTTTACTGTCTGTGTTTATTGGTGGTGGAAATGACGGAAAAGGCCTAATCTGATCACCACGAGATCCAGGCGCCCCTTGCGACCCAGGCTGTGGTTTCTGTTTACCAGGCACTGTATACGTTACCGTGATGTTTACAAATCCCAATGGTGGTTTTAATGGACTGTCGTCTCTCTGTGTGGCTCTTAACTAAAATGTACCATTGACATACAAAGATAAAGACGAACACTTAAACATTTTAAGGTAAAATACATACATTTAACATTGAAAACACCCTTAATTGAAAAGTACCAGTCACTCAAATAACAATGACAAGTAAGGATTTGTAGGATGACTATCACTATGACAACTGTCTGCTAGTGACCGAATTGTGCGGATGTAAGTATCTTTAGGTCAGCTACAAGTCATTTTATTTTATCAAATATTGACGTATTTAGTGAGTAATGTTTTAGAATTAATTTCTTGTATCATCACTCTTTCACGGAAATCCTTTAAGAGCACCGCCAATTTTTGAATGAGGAAACTACTGAACAATAGTACCCAGAAAGTGTCCAAAAGCTGAACCAAATTTGCAGCGCAAATTGTTTTTCATGCCGTCAATATTTTAATAGTTTTCAATTATATTCACAAATATCAAATATAAATATCTGTGCAAACTTTATCAACCAAAGTCTACAACCTAAATGATATTCGAAAGTCGAAAACAAATCGACATGACTATATACTATAGACTGAGTAACACCACATTCTGAATTTTTAGTGACTTTCCCGTTCAACGTCTTTAATGTATACGATACAGTTTTGATCCCATAATTAAAATTTACTAATAGCTTATTTTTTATCTGCTAAAATTACATTTAATATAAAAAAAATATATACCATCATGAGCTACTTTTGAGTAAAATGAGACATACATTTCAGATATTTGCTCAAAATTAAATAGACACAAGTCTAAATCAAATTTTAAAAAAACCCGCAATATTCACTTTTTCATGAAAATTGCAAAATAATCTTGATACGTAATCCAACCGAA